>CANDYM010000410.1:0-65668 GCA_947397865.1 Polietes domitor
GTTAGCAGCTAATCATTTTTCACATTAGGGGAATTTTTGAATGAATTCAATTTGTTTCTTAGCTACACCGTCTACCGGATGATTCAAATTAAGACGTACGAACATAAATATTCAAACGAGCACAAAATTCAGACACAATGAAGTTAGGTCCCGGCAAATTACATTCTAAAGATAAAATGAATTTAGAGCCCAACCTATTATGCAGGGCCCAACTTTGTGGAATCTCCGCTTTTATTGCCATTGTTCTTTATTTTAATTAACGTTTAGGGGCCGCTGTTCTACCTCGGTAGCGGTTGATTTTTTAAAACAGAAATGGAAACTAGTGAAAATATGGTTCCTTTGTAAAACTTTAAAATAACTTTTAAGTCCTTTTTTTAATTTTTCTTCAAAATAAAGGACATCCCTCCTATGACAGCTCCAAGTTAAATTCATTGATGAATACCCCACTTTTCACTACTTCCTATCACAAGATTAACATCTTTTTCACTAATTTGGGTGCTCTCTTTTTGCTGGATACTAGTGCAATTTTCGTCGAAGGTAAATTTAATATTTGTTGCACATATTTTTTGGAGTATTAGTCCCAGTACCTCCACTTATACGTTAAATTAAAAAAATGTGCTACAAATGTTATTGATTTTAGGACATACAAATGCATCTATTTAGTCATATGGTATGAGTTTTTAGCATGGGCATGAAATTTGGCAATAGCAAAGGAATATGCCATGCCCATAGCCGGCTACACAGAGTCTATGTTTACTGTGGTGGCCGCATGTGTTTATGATTTTGGGTGGTCCTGGGGAGGGCTAAGCCACCACCAGAATTTTAAATTAGTATAATACAAATTGTACTATTTGTCTGCGTCACAAAAAAATTCTTATTTTTTAAGTACTTAACACTTTCGGTGTTAGAAAAAGTAAAAATCAGTGTCAACAGAAAAAGAAAAAAAATAGTTTTCACATTGAAAGCGAAAAAGGGGTTGGATTTAATTAAAGTTGTTTCATCAGTTTTTATAATTTCGCAAATAAGGACTACCGCCACTGCCAAGTTATTTTTTGCCGATTTTTTTTATTAAAATATATGACATTTTATCTTCTTACGAAGGATTAAAACATATTCATGTATAAACATCCCTAATGATTCAAATCGTTGTAGGAACATTCGTTGATGGTAGTGATTTCTTTAACTGTAATATTTACACAAACAACCCTCAAAATAAAAAAAATCATATTGTCGCGAAATACAATATAAATATTTGTATCAAAACAAATTTTCAAAAAAAAATATTTAAATTTGACTTACAATGGATAATTATCCAAGCTTAGTCCGAAATGTTTAACATAAAATTAAAAAATATTTTTTTATTTTGAGTGAAATTTTAACATTTTGTTTAGATTTTTGTTATCGTATCTCAGTTATCCAATCTTAAAGAAAAACAGTCCTATTATCCGTGTGGAATATTGGAATATTGACTTTTTAACAGAAAAGTAAATTAGGGGAGGGGTCTGTAGGCCCCCCTTTGAAGAATATAGGAGATATATTCGCCAATGTCTCTTATTGAGCAACAAGAGGGATTTATGAATTCAAAAAGCGGGATTTGGAGGGATTTTGTTGAAAAAAAAAAACGGGATCGTGAAAAACTAAGCTATACAATGTGTTACAAATTAAAGTGGCTGTGTTTAGAATATTTATTATTAGCTGACTTTTCTGGCGTACAAAACATAAAATATATTTTCCAAATTCGTACTTTTAGATTCACAATGGGAAAAGGAGGCAGATGGTACCAATCAAATGGCTATATCTGTAATCATGAACTTCAGATAGACAGAGTTTCCCTAACAAGGACTCAAAATAACTAAATAAATAAACACATTTTTCTGAAGTTTACTGGAGGAATATTCTTTAAAATTGTTTTAATTTTTCCAATATTTTCTATGAGTTTTAAATGTAATAATGTAATACATTCGAATTTCAGCTATTTGATCAAGTAATTTCTTCTTACGAAGGAAATCTTTGTTTTTGGTAATGGAAAGGATGAGAACCACACTCAATCATACACAAATTTAACCATACACGTATTTCATTGTCCTATATAGGGACAAATCGTCACTTATGCCATCAGTTGTATACATATTTACATTTTATGAAAATCACATATGGGTATCTCCCAAAAGAGGTCTACAATGAAAAAAATGAAATCAGACCACACTAATAGCTCTTAACTTTATTTTTTCCTTGGTTCGACAGCTTTTTTTATTATGAAACTTGAATTTAACATGTTCTCTTTTTTATTAAACGTTGAAGTGTTATAACGAAAATTGCTACTTTTTTACTACGCGTGGAAATATTTGTAGCGTCCGTATTTCTGCTGTATTTAATTAAACAAATCTAAGAGATAATTATTATATTTCATAAATCTACGAACAAAATATATCCTCTGACATTCACTTACATGTATATATGGAAAAACTTCTCAAAAAATCGCTGAATTTTGTATATTTCTATAAAAGCTTCAGAAGTACTTCTGGAGATGCCCATATGTGTATTATATGTATACACCCGAAAACCTCTCCGCAAAGCGTTTTAAAGAGTGTTGTGTTCTACCTGAAACTTTTCTCATTACCATTTGCTGTAGGCTGATGGATTTTCAACACGATACAGCCTCATGAACTTATTAGACAACCACCCACAATGAGTGGTGAAAATTCTTTTGTTGAACTTGTTACATCCATTAACGAATTAAAATTTTTTTGTCAATATGTGAATTAATTTAATGAGTGAATATGAAAAATATTTTCAATAAACGGCTTACAAATGTTTTTAATTATTTTTTGAACTTCTTTATCACAACATTTTTGAATGTTATTTCATTTGAATTAGTGACTTTTTTATTAAATCCAAAATTTATTTTTTTCTGTGTAGTCCTATATAAAGCTAACTTTTTTTCAGATTTTTAAAAGTTATTTTGAATGAGACCAACCCACATACGAAATATTTAGGAGTAAAACGTTCATTATAGTCGAAAGTTTCTCCTCTCATACAAATTTAATTTTTATTCCCGCCACCTCCAGGATGGGGGTATACTAACTTTGTCATTCCGTTTGTAACACCTTGAAATATCGACCTGAGACCCTATAAAGTATATATATTCTTGATCGTCATAAAATTCTAAGACGATCTAGCCATGTCGGTCCGTCCGTCTGTTGAAAGCACGGTAGCATCTAAACGAAAGGAGCTAGGAGGTCCAAATTTTGCATAAATACGTCTTATAGTCTTATAGCCGTAAATCGGTTGGGATTGAAACTGGGCGAAATCGGCCCAAAGGGAACAACTTTTCCCTCACAAGGACTGAAAAAACCCATAATAACCCCTAATATTTTAGAATATTTAAGCATATTTTTTCATACTTGATATTGGGTATGCACATTCCCCCTATAACAAAAACGTGCTCCATAAAGTGATTTTTATTCGTTGACTAGATACATAATATGAAATTATTGTTTCCAAATTTGTACTTTTAAGGGATAAAATGGGGATAGAGGGATAAAAATGGTATCAACCAAACGGATGCACCTAGAATAATGAAATTCGGTTTATCCATTCCTCTTATTGCGTAGACACGTAAAATAAAGGAATTTTTCGAAATTCATACTTTTTGCGCTTCAAATGAAAAAAAGGGGTTAAAAATAGTGTACACCTAATAACCACAGCTAGAGTCATGCAATTCGGAGTATACATTCCTGTGACTACATAGACACAAAAAAAAAGATTTTTTCCAAATTCGTACATTCAATGGATACAATGGGTACAGAGGGATAAAAATATTATCAACTAATCGACTACAGCTAGAATGATGAAATTCGGTGTGTGCATCCCTCTAATTGCGCAGATACGTCAAATAAAGAGATTTTAGAAAGTCGAAAGTAGGAAAAAATGGATAAAAATGGTACCAACCAAATGGCCGCAGCTAGAGCCTTGGAATTCGGTGTATACATACCTCTGACTGCATAGACACGCAAAATAAAAAGATGTTTCCAAATTCGTACTTTTACGGCACAAATTGGTTGAATCATGAAGTTAAGTTATTTTGCACTATATACGTGAGATAATGGATTTTCAAAAATTGTACTTTTGCAATCAAAAAAGAATGGAAATACAACCAACTGTAGCATCCACTACCTACCAATATTTATGGTAGTTAAGCTTTTTGAAAATATAAGTATAAGAATATTAATTTTTTGAATTGGCTTGACGGGTTATTTCGATTTATATATATAGCGTAAACGTATTGGTAGCCTTGTCTTATAAGCGCGGCTTGAAATAATAAAAATATTATATTTTTTTTTAATATTTGTTTTGTTTTGGCTATATTAAAAAATTATATTTTCCTGTAATATTACTGCACTTCTATGTAAATCGAAATAATTTACACTGAAACTAATACTAGTCATGGTAGATAATCCACGCATTGGATTTTTCGTTAGATTAATCGACTTAATTCGTGAGGCTCAGTCGCAGCCAAAAGGATTAGCATTTTTTCACGATATATCGTTCTTGAATTCCGTTTCCTTTTGCGTATAAATTCTCGTATCAGTGAAGAAGAAATAAACGAATTGCAGTGCCATAGACTTATTTAAAGAAAGTGTGTGAAAAGTGATTTATTGGCTGTTTTCGATCCGCATTTTTTGGATAGTAACCGCACACACATTACTGCGATCAGAGACAAACAACTTGGAAAATTCTTAAAATTTTTTATTACCACATGATGGGAACAATACCACCCCTCATGACGACATCAATACCTTTGCAAAGAAAAAAATATCTATCCAACAGCTCTCAAACATGCCGATGCTCAGCATGGCGTAAGCTTGTCAAACAGACGATGAGAAAATACTCGGCGCAAGAAGTAAATGTTCACAACACGTCGTCTACATAATCCTTGAAATAATGTCATTAATGGTCGGCTGAAATTGTACAAAACCACAACACAGCCCAACTTTGGACTGACTGGTAGTGGCAAAAGAACGCGCACTGACAATTGACTTTAGACTTTAATGAGGTTTTTCCCAAATCTTTGGAGACTTTTTTCCTTAAACAAACGTTGGCTGGTACAATTATGGGCAGAAGCCACAACCGAAGCTAGGCAACAATTGCCACAGTCGATCGATCGATCGTTTAATGATAAACCATTTGAGGTGATCATTTAGCAGAAATGATCACCATCAGTGCACACTGGACTGGGTGTGTACTAATACTCTACTTTCTACAACGTTCTATTATTTTCAATATCGAGATCCATTAACTTTGTTATCTTATAGTTCTTGAGCAGCATATTGAAGTAAAGAGTGATTTTTTGAGGTTAGGATTTTCATGCATTAGTATTTGACAGATCACGTGGGATTTCAGACATGGTGTCAAAGAGAAAGATGCTCAGTATGCTTTGACATTTCATCATGAATCGTCTTACAAACGAACAACGCTTGCAAATTATTGAATTTTATTATCAAAATGCGTGCTCTGTTAAGAAAGTTCATTGCGCGCTTCCATTTTATGGTCAGTTTAATCGACCCACTGAAGCGGCTATTCGGGCTATTGTGACTAAATTTCGCACCAAATTTACATTGTTGGACATTAAACCACCAACACGCTTACGTAGAGTGCGAACTGAAGAAAATATCGCAGCTGTATCGGCCAGTGTTAATGATGACCACCAATTTTCGATTCGTCGCCGTTCGCACCAATTGGGTCTCTGTTACTCAAAAACGTGGAAATGCCAAAATTGGACTAAGCGGATGGACCACCTAAGACGCAGCCGCGGTCAACATTTAAATGAAATTATCTTCAAAAAGTAAATGTCATGGACCAATCTAACGTTTCAAATAAAGAACCGATGAGATTTTGCAAATTTTATGCGTTTTTTTAAAAAAAAAAGTTATCAAGCTCTTAAAAAATCACCCTTTATATATAGGGTGAACCATTTAAAATTTTAAATTTGACTTTCAAATGTAGAATAACATTAATTTTCATTCGGATGAGGTACTACCGAGCCAGTCATGGTAGTCATATGAATCATTCATTGTGTTCCATTATTAAATGAAAAATGTCAACCTTTCCAATAAAACCAGAAATTTGAAAAATATAATCAGTACTTTTTTTATAGCCGATTCTAATTTAAAATGTTACATGGCCCACCCTATAGTTATAGTTTATATTATGGATCAAATATATTACAGAATATTCAAATTCCCCTCATTAGTCATCTGGTGTATATTGGATTGCATAAAAACATATTGATTGATACAAAGCGAATTCGTACCAGCGGAAAAAAATTTTCCTCACAAGGACTTAAGTACCTCTAGAATTTTGAAATTTTCAGAGCATTTCAAAATATTTTGGGTGTTTTGTGCTTTAAATCTAATTCAATTCATGGTTGTTAGAGATTATAGATGTATAAAATAAGAAAGAATGTACGCATTTTATACCCTTTGTAGGGAGTGAAATGGAACAAAAAGGGATAAAAATGGTACCTATCAAACGACAACAGCTAGATACACGACATTCGCTGTGTACATTCCTCTAATTGAGTAAATATATAATATTCAAGTATTTTCCCAATTTTTAGGGGTACAATTGGAAAAGAGGGATAAAAATGGTACGGTTGCACCTAGAATAATGAAATTCAGTGTATACATTCCCCTGATTGCGTGGACACGTAAAATAAATGGCTTTTTGAAATTCGTACTTAGGGGAGTAAAGTGGAAAAAGGGTATAAAAATGGCGCAGCTGAGTATACATTCTTCTGACTGCGTAAACACGAAAAATAAAAAGGTTTTTCCAAATTCGTACTTCCAAGGGGAGCAGAGGGATAAAAATTTTACCCACTAAACGACTACTGCTACAATGATGTATTTGATGTGCACATCCCTCTAATTACGTAGACACGTAAAATAAAGAGATTTTCGAAAGTTGTACTTTTAAGGGAATACAATAGGAATAATGAGATTACAAATGGTACCATCCAAATGACCCCAGCTAGAATTATGGAATTCGATGTATACATTCATCTGACTGCATAGACTCGCAAAATAAGAAGAGTTTTCCAAATTAGAATTTTTTACGGCTCAAATGGCCAGAATCGTGAAGTTAGGTTATCTTGCGCTGTGTACGTGAGAGACAATTGATCTACAATTTTTTTACTTTTGGAGTTAAAATAGGAAATACAACCAACCAAACGACTGTAGATGAAAACGCACCCCATTACACCCCAATATTTAGGGTATTTAAACTTTTTTGAAGATTGATGCCTTACAGTTTCTTTTTAAATTGACTTGAAGTATTTTTTCGATGTATATAAAGAGTTTTCCAATAAGGACTTGACAGTTTTTTAAATAAAACGCAAGCCATTTGAGATATTTCCAAAACTTTATGATCGACTTGTAATACAATCTAAACAATTATGAATAAAATTCGACTTCGTTCATATGGCCACCGTGGGCACGTCGGCAGCAGTCGATTCGTTGGACCCACTTTTCGAAGACTCGGTCAAACATTTCGGCCATAAAGGCCCCTATTTTGGTTTCAATGTTGACTCTAAGTTCTTCCAACGTCGTCGTCTTGTTGACATAGACCAATGATTTGACGTAGCCCCAAAGAAAAAAGTCTAGAGGCATTAAATCGCACGAACGAGGCGGCCAATGGACTGGTCCATTTCGGCGTATGGTCATAACGCCCAAATTGATAAATGTCATAAAGCACAATAATCGGCATATCGCCCAAATTTGGCAAAAAAAAACGTCACAACGCCCAATCAAGATCTCAGAAAGCCCAACAAACTTCTTTGGGCAATTTGACGTGAAGTTTAGGTTTTATGACCTTCTTTTGGGCTTTATGGCATTTTCGTAAAATTTAAGATTTTCTCCTGCGGGGTATGTAAAAGTCGGCTACGCAAAGTAAAGATTTCCTGTGTAGCCGGCCTTCGACCGGGATTAAAAATTTTCTATTATGGGGTACATCTTTTACTTTGCGGCTACGCAACTCAGAAATCTTATACTTTGCGTAGCCGGCTTTGGACATACCCGATAGGAGCAAATCTTTATCCCGGCCGAAGACTACTTGGATATTATGAGGGTTTTGGGTAATATGTTGCAAATTTGGGGTTTATGGCGGTCCGTACATTGGGCGTTATAGTCGTGGGTGTTGCAGATTTGGGCGTTATTACCTAGAAATAATGTCACAATGCCCAAACGCAGCGACATATTGCCAAAAAAAATCGATAGATTTTACAACAACACAATCAACGCATCATTTTTGGGATTTATGACATTTTCAATTTGGGCGTTATGACCGTACGCCGTTCATTTCTTGAGATAATACGCTCATCAAACTTACTCTTCAATAAATCGATTGTAACGTGTTCTGTGTGGCTTGTGGCAGGACGGTGCCACATGTCTCCCAAGTCCATGTTTTCCAATTCGAGCCAAAAATATTCGGTAATCGTGGTGCAATAACGATCGCCATTCACAGTAACGTGACGATCGTTATTGTCGACGAAAAAATATGACCCAATGACGACACCTGCATGTTTTTTTTTGGATGAAATGTTGATTCATGAAGCACATTTGGATTTTCACCAAACCTATAACGCATATTTTGCTTATTGACGAACCCATTGCACCAAAAATGAGCTTCGTCACTGAAGATGATTTTGCGATGAAATTCATCATCTTGGTGCATCTTCTCCAGAGCACAATCGGAGAACGTACGTCGCGTCAAATGGTCCATCGGCTTCAATTCTTGAGCCTGCTTGATCTTGTATGGGTGTAAACCAAGATCCTTACGCAAATTTCGCAATAAAGTGGTCTTGGTGACACACAGTTCTTGAGAACGACGCGGAATCGACTGCTTTGGATCGTTTGCTACGTACGCCTGAACTGCAGCGATATTTTCGTCACTTCGATAAGCCCGTTGTCTCACTGGCACGGCAGCGTCAGACAATGAATATGTAGACTCAAATTTTTGCACTAAACTTGTTATTGTTTGTATACTTGAGCGAGAATAACGACCGAAAATTGGAGTTAACGCTCTTAAAGTTGCGGTTACCGACTGCGAATTTCGGTAGTACATTTTTATAATTTGCATACGTTGTTCGTTAATGTACTTTACCAAGATGAAAATGTTGAGTTTTCTGAAAAAAGGAAAGCAACAGTTGAGTGAGTGAAGTAGTGCGTTCACAAATTAAATTTAAATTTGTCAAGTACCTATTTGAAAACCATTTTTTTACTTTTTAAATTGACTTGAAGTATTATTTCGTTATATATAAAGGTAATTTTTTTAAAGCTATAGGCAATTTTTTCAAAAGAAACACATAAAATTCAGAAAAATGCATGAAATCTTTATTTGAATCGATAGTAAGGTCCATATAATTTAATGTTTGAAGGTTATTTCATGCAAATGTTGACCTTGACAGCGTCTCAAATGGTCCATCCGCTTACTCCAATTTTGGCATTTCCACGTTTTTGAGTAACAGAGGCGCAATTGCTGCGAACGGCGACAAATCGATAATTGATGGTCATCATTAACACTGGCCGATACAGCTGCGATATTTTCTTCAGTTCGCACTCTACGCAAGCGTGTTGGTGGTTTAATGTCCAACAAAGTAAATTTGGTGAGAAATTTAGTCACAATAGCCCGAATAGCTGCTTCAGTGGGTCGATTAAACTGACCATAAAATGGAAGCGCGCGATGAACTTTCTTAACAGAGCATGCATTTTGATAATAAAATTCAATAATTTGCAAGAGTTGTTCGTTTGTAAGACGATTCATGATTATATATTAGACCAAACTGAAGATGTTTGACAGTGAAACAAAACACGAAACGTGCGTCAGCTGTTTAAACCAGTGTTGCCAAAAAGATGATAGCTAAAAAATCACCCTTTAGTACTAGCAGTGCCCGCTGCTTCGCACGCAAAAAGCCAGTTATTTGTTTTTAGTTTTATTCGTCTCTGTTTTCGGATAGTATTTATTTTATTTTTTGTTTTTATTGCAATACTTTAGTTGACACCATTTTGTATCCCTTTTGTCCCGGAACAAATTTTGAAAAATCCATTTATGTTGTAAATCTACGTTGTCAGAGGAATTTGCACTCCAAATTTCACGACTATAGCTGCAATATTTTAGTTGGTACTATTTTTAACCCGCCCACTTCTTATAAGTACAAATTTCGAAAAAATACATTTAGATTTGCTCTCTTACGTTGTCAGAGGAATTTGCACTCCAAATTTCGCGACTATAGCTGCAATATTTTAGTTGGTACTCTTTTTATCCCGCTCACATCTTATAAGTACAAAATTCGAAAAAAATCCATTTAGATTACGCTTCTACGTTGTCAAAGGAATTTACACATCATATTTCGCGACTATAGCTGCAATACTTAAATTAGTACCATTTTTATCCCTTTTTGTCCTTCACAACCCTTATAAGTACAAATTTTGAAAAATAAAATTCTAATGCGCTTATAAAGAGTGATTTTTTTGAGGTTAGGATTTTCATGCATTAGTATTTGACAGATCACGTGGGATTTCAGACATGGTGTCAAAGAGAAAGATGCTCAGTATGCTTTGACATTTCATCATGAATAGACTTACTAACGAGCAACGCTTGCAAATCATTGAATTTTATTATCAAAATGCGTGCTCTGTTAAGAAAGTTCATTGCGCGCTTCCATTTTATGGTCAGTTTAATCGACCCACTGAAGCGGCTATTCGGGCTATTGTGACTAAATTTCGCACCAAATTTACATTGTTGGACATTAAACCACCAAGATGCTTACGTATAGTACGAACTGAAGAAAATATCGCAGCTGTATCGGCCAATGTTAATGATGACCATCAATTATCGATTCGTCGCCGTTCGCAGCAATTGGGCCTCTGTTACTCAAAAACGTGGAAATGCCAAAATTGGACTAAGCGGATGGACCACTTGAGGCGCAGCCGCGGTCAACATTTAAATGAAATTATCTTCAAAAAGTAAATGTCATGGACCAATCTAACGTTTCAAATAAAGAACCGATGAGATTTTGCAAATTTTATGCGTTTTTTTTTAAAAAAAAGTTATCAAGTCTTAAAAAATCACCCTTTACATGTTCAGAGGAATTTACATACCAAATCTCACGATTCTAGCTGTAATGCTTTAGTTAGTATCATATTTATCTCTTTTTGTCCCGCTTGCCCCTTATAAGTACAAATTTAGAAAAATGCATTTATGTTGCACGATTTACACGAATATAGATACAATACATAAATCGGTACCATTTTTATCCCTTTTGTCTCTTTCCTCCCTGAAAAATAAAAATTTCGAAAAGGACCTATTTGTAGCTCCTCTGTATGGTCATTGCAAGGAACACACCGAATTTCATGTTTCTAGCTACTGCCGTTTAGTCAGGACGAAGGTTCGATGTTTATCTCTTTTTGTTCCATTTTAGCCCCTAAAAGTACGAATTCCGTAAAACCCTTTCTTAGTCGACGCCACCTGAAAATTTCATGATCTTGGTTTCAGCCGTTTGGTCTGGGGGCTGATCAATGACAAGTCTGTCAGTCAGTCAGTAACGCAACTCTTTTACATATAGATAAACATACTAATATCCTTGCCTAATAAACATGGTTTAAAATAATTAAAATTTTATATTTATTTATAAAATTATTTTTTCAATATTTTTATTTGTTTTGGTTTGGCTATGTTAAAAATAATAAAAAATTACAAAAAACAACAGTCTCTGTGGAATGCAATCCATGTTGGAGTTTTTACTTGTTTTATCAATCTATATTGGAGTGTGGAATACAGCACTTAACACCTTTTTGTTTATATATATATATATTTTTTTAATTTTAAAAATTCATTATTTTTCGCCAAATAATTGAGAAACCTTCTAACAACCGGCTTTATTTTTAGTACATTTATACATTTCCTTTAAAAACCCACGTGCGAGTATAAACCATCCCACTGTGCAACGTCGGTACAAGTGATGTACGCGCGTACGATCAACATTATGTTACATATTCCAATGACAACGCTGACATTCGTAGTGCAAAACTAGTTTAGTTATGTCAGCTCAAGTAGCTCGAGCTTCCCAAGTTTAAGGTTAAAATGACTCAAATTAGAATTGAAAAGACGGCATCTCGCTGCTAATTGCTTTTGCAACATGAAACAAGCAAATGTGAGTTCTTGCCTGTCTCCCATAAAGAAAAAACGTTCTTGGCCACTACTTCTGTGGATGGTCAGAAATATTTGGAAAATGTTGATTTATGAAGACAAGAAGTTGTGCCACTGATAGTGTTTCTTCTTCTTTTTCTTCTAGCTTTATGCTGTTATGGCCAAAGTGGCAACAAAGTTTATCCAAAATCCAGTGGCAAGAACCGTTAGTATCATTTAATTAAATTAATAAGAATTTTCCGTGGCCTGTGTATGAAAATCATTCCAGCGTAAACTTTATGATATGATTTTTTTATAGCTCGGCTTTCGCGCGTGCTCTTCCTCATGAAAAAAGGGCGCTAAAAATTGCTCATGCGATTGGCTCTGCTTGTCTATTTTGTGGCTTTCTACAACTCTGGCCAATTATCTGGGAGAAGAAAAAGGAGAAAAACAATTAAGCCGACAACAACAACAAGAGCAATGCGGATAATTATTGGTTTCATTTCATTCCTCTGACGTGTGTGCTACAGTGTTCTTTTGCCAGCCACATTGGATGAGTTTTTTGTTTGTAAATTACTGTAGCATGTAACTCATGGTTATGCCATGATGAATATGGTTGTTTTATACCCTTCACCAATGGATGGATTGGGGGATATGTTCGGTTTGATACCAAGTATGCAATATGTGGTAATATATACCCTACAAATGGATGTGTGGTCAGAAACTTCCCAAACTTCAATTTTTTTAATTTTTAAAATATTTACTACATCCAAACGGTATGAAATTTTTATAGCTGGACACTATACACTTAACCTATGAAAATAAGATTTTATTGTGAATATAGAATATATTTAATTAAACATTAAAATATTAACAGCGAGTAAGGAATGATTGTGTTATAAGTGGAGTTAAAACTTCTGGTGAAGTGAGTGCTGCCGAGGCAGTTATTGAAATTTCGAAGACAGTGGGTGTGGAAATTCAAAAAGACAATATAGAAGAAGCATATTTTCTAAAGAAAAAGGATCTGGGAAGACCTAATCAAAGTCTTGTTGTGAAATTCAGTTCAAAAGCTGCAAAAGAAAAACTGATGGCTGCCAAACCCAAATTTAAGGAAGATGATAACACAAAATCGATATATGTGAATGATTTCTTAAGTAAGGAGACCTTAGAGCTATTTAAATATGCCAGAACATTGAAATCTGTTGGTTACCATGCTGTGTATTCGAATGGAAATAAAATTTTTGCAAAAAGACACGAAATTTCTAAGCCCCGTGTAATCAGGAATGAGGAAGATGTTAACAAAATTATCTTGGAAGCTACAACGAACAAAGCCTATAGCCGAAGGCTGCAAAAGAAAGTTATTGCCGTAGATGATTCTGATGACGATGATGGCGCCAAATCCCAGTTCATGTCTCCATCGTAATTGTGCGTATAATGCATTTTCTCATTTTGTGTATATTAAATAAAATTAAATTATTATAATGGTTTTAATTAATAACTATTTTTTAAATATAGAGTCATTTAATGATTATGTAGAAAGTATAAATCTTCAAGCATTAAATGTATTGTCTGTTAACATTAGAAGCATTTCGTCCATAAATAAGTTCAACAAATTTAAATCGTTAATTTCCGAGTTTGAGGTATTACCAAATGTGATAGCTATTCAGGAGACGTGGTTTCAGTCGAATATGAAGCAGATATACAACATTCCGGGCTATAATTCTGTACATTGCTGTAGAAGAGACGGTTATGGGGGGAACAACGCTTTTTGTGAAAGAAAATATCCAATATGTTGTTGAAGAATGTGAAAGCAGACAATTTATTGAGACTATTCGAATTTCGTTGGAGAATGTCAAAATTGATGGTAAATCTATGAAAGTTACCAGTTTTTATCGTTCGCAAAAGTGTGATTTGAATACATTCACGTTTTTTATTGAGAATGCGCTACAAGATATTTCTGGATCTCCAAATATTTTTGTTGGTGATTCGAATATAGATTTTTTAAACCCAGCATCATCGGCAGCCGTATCAAATATATTGGGCCATTTTGATTACAAGAATTGTCATTATTTAATAACGAGACCAGGAAGTGGCACGTCGATAGATAATATTTTCAGCAATATTCCAAATAGATTGGCCATTGATTCAATTGAGTGTGGATTAACTGATCACAATATAATATCGTGTAAAGTTCTTTTACGTTCTGAGACATCTAATTAGGCCCGCTGCTATTTACGAAATATATCAATGACATTGCTAATCTCAGTTTGCATGGCAAATTGGTAATGTATGCCGACGATATAAGCCTATTTTATCCGTACAACCACGACGTAATATTGAAGGCTCAAATTGAACATGATGCTGGTGTTATTTTAGAATATGCAAGAATCAATAAGCTTGCGTTGAATGCCGAAAAGACGAAACTGATGAGATTTCGACCATATTATACTGGAGGCGGCAATATGTTTAGTGTTTTAATTGGTGGAAAAGAAGTGTATGAATGTAATTCGTTGAAGTATTTGGGTATCCATTTTCAGGCCAACTTATCATGGAATACACATATTCAAGTATAAATTTGATGAGAAAACTAAACTGTTAATTTACAATAGCCTTATACACAGCCATCTGAATTATCTGCCCATAGTTTATGGTTACAAGAAGTGTTCAGAATTTCGAAGTCTACAAAGGACGCAAAACAGAGCTCTCAAAATTGTTTACAATCTCCCCTTGACGTATCCATCACTTGCGCTATATAATAACATATCTAAAACGGTCTTACCTTTACATGGTCTGCACAAAATGCAGTTACTTATGTTCATGTACAAATCGGTACATCATATTGGTCATCATACCATAGATTTTTCTAGAAACCAATTGGTTTTTAATACTAGAAATAATTTGAATTTGCGTGTGACAAGATGTAGGCTGGAAACCACGAAACAACGTATTGAATACATCGGCTGCTCTGAGTACAATCACATTCCTCAAACTCTTAAAAGTATATCGAGAATTTCAGGATTTAAATCTAGTTTAAAATCACATCTACTACAAAGTATAGAAATGCTTCTATTGTAATTTTTCTTTTATATCTATTATAATTGTATATTAAAATTCAATCTTGATGTATTATTGCTTACTTTTTTTAATGAAGTCATACACCTATGCCAACTCGCCCCAATAATGTCCAAGTGGCGCTGGGGCACTTATTACATTGTAAGTTGTTATCATTGAAAATAAAAGTATAAAAAAAAAACAGAGATGGCTGATTTCTAATCCTTGTGTACCTATTCTGCTAATTTTGAATCACGGGCAGATCATCATAATGTACACTTTGTAGGGTCTCAGTTAGATATTTCATAGTGTTACAAACGGAATGGAGCTACAAATATGACGCGCTAAATAGAAAGGGACCTAAGGGTAAAAACCGGTTTTGTTCACGAGAGCCATTTTAAAGATTTAAATACGAGTATCTTTGGTGTACCATCACTGAGCGTGTTGGTATTGGTCTCATTTGAAAGCGACACATCTCATGACGTCAGGAACGTGTTGGTCAACCTTGTAGGCGTAGGTCGTCCCTACCTCCTGTTTTGTGTAGTTGGTTTTTAATGTTTTCTACCTAGCGCACTGTTTCCATGAGTTTGATAACAATTTTGCTCGCGTTTTTCGAATCCAGGTTTATTTTGTGAAATTATTAATTGTGAATTATAATAAATACTCATTTATAAGTCTATTGAATCGTGAATATCACTCTGTTAGTACGATTTTTTTTCACATAAACTTATTATGTTATTCGCGAAAATAAATTAAAACTAATAACATTCTTACTGACTGTTTTAGGATGAAATGGTGGACGAATTCGAAGAAGTAGATTTACTTTATCGCTTCCCTGATGACGATTACTTCTCAGAATTATCGGAGAGTGACTCTGAAGATGATACCGATAATATGTACCTTTATAAATCTGATCTTGATTTACGCGATGAAGCGTCAATGGTACTTGTATAAAGAGATCCGGGGTTTATGTTTTGACGATTCAAAAAAGATTCGGTTGCTCCTCTTCCTTTGGTCTCTGGAAATGGAAACGAAGAGAAGGATTCGGAGAAAGTGGACAATCCTCAAGAAGTGGAGGCAGCAGTCGTTAAGAAGAAATCGAAAAAAAAATAAAGGACCGGTACCGTCAAGTAAAATAAATTTTACCGTTAGGTCCCTTTCTATTTGAGCTTAGAATCGTCGACTTCACTTTCATAAAACGCGCATATCTCTGGGAGGGAACACTTTTGGGGTAAGCACTTAAACTTACCATAAATCAGTTCTTCATCATATTCGAAATAATCACTTCGTATGTATTTTCTATTAAGAAGAAATTCAAAATAGCCTTTCTAAATATTCCTCTACTGATCCAATATCAGTCTTAAGTCAAGTTCCCACAATAAGTTCCATTGACATTTGAAATGTCAAATAATATATATAATTTTATTATCTTCAGCAAAACGCTGACTCCAATCCTGCCGAATTTCTACCAATAAATCATCGAAAACATATTTTATTTTACTCGAATATCGGTTGATTATCTGAATATCATTCCGTTTTCATTTAAACAAACCAGGTATGGTCAGGCCGACTATATGCAACCTCCTCGACCCTCTATCCCACTTAGGGTTTGCATCCCGGGATTTCTCGCGGGAAAATTCCCGGGAATTCGCACATTTTTCATTTCCCGTTTCCCGGGAAATTCAAACGGGAATCCCGCGGGATTTCAGTAGAAAATTTTAAATATTTCTTCGCATATTTTTCCCATAATTTCCACAATAAAATTAAAAATGTTGTATAAAAATTGAGATCACATAGCTTTTAATCAGGTATGTATGTCAAATATTGTAGTTGGATGACAAAATATTTTTAAGCTGCGTTCGGATGTAGACTCAAAATCCACTTTTTCGGATTTTTCCTGACAAGCTCCATATGAAATAAATTAAAATCCGAGAAAAATAAACTTTGGCCGTATATCCGAACGCCAAAAATAAAGAATTTAAAGTTTTCGAAGCGACAGGACAAAACACAATCATTTCATTTAATGCTCTACTCACTATTAATGTGAACGATCGTTCTCCGTCGCGTCCACATTTTCTAATAAAATAAGAAATATCTGATCTTGATCTCACATTGCGCTTTATTATATGAATTCCGTAACAGGTTCGTTGTCAAATATGTATTTATTTTACTTTAATAAAATGTGAATATTTCATTGCAAAAAATAAGCTTAACTCATGGTAAGCAGTATTTTGACGATTTCCCGTGCTGTACCGGGATCCCGGGAAATTGAAAAAATAATTCCCGTTTCCCGGGAAATAAAAAATACGGGAAAATGCAAATCCTACAACGAATTTTTTCGGGACAAGGACGAACTCTATTTATTCGGTTCAGATTTACGAATACGAATTTCATTCCCGATTTGACTCTTTTCACTATAGATACCACATATTACAACAGATCTTCTTCAAAATTGGCGAAACATCTTATATTTCAACTAGAAACACCTGTGGTGAAAATGTGTTAGATCGGTTCAGATTTATATATAGCTCCCATACAAATTTCGCTCCCGATTTGACTTTTTCCGCTCTAGAAACCACATATTGTATCAGATTGTCTTCAGATTTGGCAAAACATCTTATATTAAACTAGGAACACCTATGGTGAAAATAGTTCAGATCGGATCAGATTTACATATAGCTCCAAACCACGTATTTTCACTGAAACTGAAAAAACTTATTGTGACAGTTAGTTACTTCATTCCATGTTTGGATATAGCACCGATAAAATATTCCTCTCGATTTGACAAATTGGGTCAGGTCATATTAGCCTATGATTACGAAACATACATAAAAAGCCTTCCCTTTATCAGTTTTTACCGAATTGAATTACATCACCTCTGAATAATGTACAGCTTTATAAAGTTCCGTCATGAATTATATGTTGTGATTACATATGTACCTAATTCCATAGCAGTACATATTCATAAATCTAAGGTAATTAATAGAGACCTTCTCGTGCATAATTTTATTGATGACGTCTTATAGGCAAATAGATATTATAAAAACGTAATTTCTTGTCCTTTGGTGTAACATTTATGGTGATAGTTATAAAGGGTGATTTTTTAAAAGCTATAGGAAAGTTTTTCAAAAAAAACACATAAAATTCAGAAAAATGCATGAAATCTTTATTTGAATCGATAGCACGGTCCATATAATTTAATGTTTGAAGATTATTTCATCTTGACTGCGCCTCAAATGGCCCTTCCGCTTAGTCCAATTTTGGCATTTCCACGTTTTTGAGTAACAGAGGCCCAATTGCTGCGAACGGCGACGAATCGATAATTGATGGTCATCATTCTTTAATGTCCAACAATGTAAATTTGGTACGAAATTTAGTCACAATAGCCCGAATAGCCGCTTCAGTGGGGAGATTAAACTGACCATAAAATGGAAGCGCGCGATGAACTTTCTTAACAGAGCACGCATTTTGATAATAAAATTCAATAATTTGCAAGCGTTGTTCGTTTGTAAGACGATTTGGTTAAATTATAGGCCAAACTGAAGATGTTTGACAGTGAAACAAAAACACGAAACGTGTGTACTTGTTTAAACCAGTGTTGCCAAAAAGATAATAGCTAAAAAATCACCCTTTAGATGCATTTTGTAAAAATCTGTTTTAGTAGAAAAGGCAATGCATACATTCGTTCAAAAATAGCGTTTTCGGTCGTCTACATTAATTTTAATGGTTTGTTTATAATCGACGCGAATATGCCTATTTTGTTTCTGACTTTTTAAGAAAGCCACAAATGATAACAAAATACCATTATCTTTAAAATAAGCCTTTTTTCTTTCAATATTCCTACCACGAACCTTTTATATTGATTTTATTAATTCTCAATTTGTCATATCTTTTACAAAAATTATTTTTTCCGTTCTCTATAAATCAAATGTTTGATAGAGTGCAGCTAAATTGCAAAGAAATCGGAAATTGAAATTTAAAAAGTGTTTGACATGAACGCATATCTATGACCTGCATACAAATTGTAATATATTTCTCTACAAACTAGCGCCAATATAATAAAATCGGAGGACATATTTAAAAAATTTCTAAAATTAGCCAAGAAAATCGCCAACCATTTAAAAAATCGCCATGACACCAAATCGAAAATAAAGTCGCCAAACATATTTAAAATTCTCCACGTTTGGCGAGAAATCGCCATATCTGACAGTCCTGCTTACAGTTAGAATAACGAAATTCGGTGTATACGTTCCTCTGATTGTGTGTAGACGCGTAAAATAAACGGATTTTTCGTAATTCGTATTTTTTGGGGTTAAAATGGAAAAAGGGGAATAAAAATAGTACCAACCAAATGACCGTAGAGTCACGAAATTCGGAGTACTGCGTAGACACACAAAATAAAAAGATTTTTCCAAATTCGTACTTTTTTACTTTTACGGCAAAAATGTGTACAATCATAAAGTTTCACTGTGTACGTGAGAGACAATAGATTTTAAAAATTTGTACTTCTGGAGTTAAAATAGGATGGAAATACAACCAATCAAACGGCTGTAGCTGAAAATACACCCACTATCCCTCAATATTTAGGGTATTTAAGCTACCTTGTAGATTGCTGCCTTATATTTACTTTTTGAATTGACTTGACCTTGCGTGGTTTAAAATAATTGAAATATAAAAGAGTTGCGTTACTGACTGACTTATCATTGGCCAGCCCCAGACCAAACGGCTGAAGCCAGGGTCATGAAATTTTCAGGGTAGTTCCCAAATATGACGTAGACGTCGACTAAGAAATGGTTTTACGAAATTCGTACTTTTAGGGGGTAAAGTGGCTCAAAAAGGAATAAATATCGAACTTTCGTCCTGACTAAACGGCAGTAGCTATAAACATGAAATTCGGTGAGTTTCTTGCAATGACCATGCAGAAGAGCAACAAATAGGGATTTTTCGAAATTTGTACTTTAAGGGAGGAAAGAGACAAAAAGGGATAAAAATTGTACCAATTTAAGAATTGCAGCTAGAATCGTGAAAATCGGTATTTACATTCCTCTGACAACGTAGACTTTCAATATAAATTGATTTTTCGAAATTTGTACTTATAAGGGGTGAGCGGGACAAAAAGGGATAAAAATGGTACCAACTAAAGTATTGTAGCTAGAATCGTGAAATTTGGTATGCAAATTTCTCTAGCAACGTAGACTTGGAACATAAATGGATTTTTCGAAACATGTACTTTCTATGGGGTGCGCGGGACAAAAAGGGATAAAAGTGGTACTAATTTAAGTATTGCAGCTATAGTCATGAAATTTGGTGTGTAAATGCCTCTGACAATGTAGAAGCGCAAATCTAAATGGATTTTTCGAAATTTGTGCTTATTAGGGGTGAGCGGGACAAAAAGGGATAAAAATGGTACCAACTTTATGATTACAGCTAGAATCGTGAAATTTGGTGTGTACATTTCTCTGACAATGTAGTAGCGCAAATCTAAATGGATTTTTCGAAGTTTGTACTTATAATGGATAAACTATAAGACTATAAAGGGATAAAAATTGTACCAACTAAAGTATTGCAGGTAGAATCTTGAAATTTGGTGTGTAAATTCCTCTGACAATGTAGAAGCGCAAATCTAAATGGACTTTTCGAAATTTGTACTTATTAGGGGGAGCGGGACAAAAAGGGATAAAAATGGTTCCAATTTAAGTATTATAGCTATAGTCGTGAAATTTGGTGTGTAAATTCCTCTGACAACGTAGACTTGGAACATAAATGGATTTTTCGAAACATGTACTTGCCATGGGGTGCGCGGGACAAAAAGGGATAAAAATTGTACTAATTTAAGTATTGCAGCTATAGTCATGAAATTTGGTGTGTAAATTCCTCTTACAACGTAGAAGCGCAAATCTAAATGGATTTTTCGAAATTTGTACTTATAAGGGGTTAAAGGGATCAAATGGTAACAAGTAAATTATTATAGATAGAATCGTTAAACGAATCGTTGTCAATAGTGACAAGCACATTCGTTTGACTGTGTATAAGTGCTATTTAATATGAGGTTTCCAAATTACCATTTTATCTGTATCCAGTTATTTATTATCTAATACCAAATAACTGTCTTTTTCGCGTGCGAAGCAGCGGGTACTGCTAGTTTATTTATAAACTTATTTTTACAATATTTTTAATTGTTTGGTTTCGCTATATTTAAATAAATTAACATTTTCCTGTAATGTAACTTCATTTGGTGGGGGTATATAAAGTTTGGCCCGGCCAAATTTAGAGCCATTTTTACTTGCTTTGCTTATTTTGTTATTTATTATTTCATTACTTATTTTAAGTATTTCCTACTATTACTTTTTCGGTGAAATTTTCTGAAAGCAGCTCTAGTTGATATACACATTAATTCCGTAAAAAACAAACAAAATGTTTTACAAGAAAATCTTAAATGCTACATAAAAACCGTAAATATTTTTGAATTCACATCATCATAATCCAGTTAGAAATGTAATTGTATTCGGCAAACTCCTTCTAAATGTCTCCAATACTAAAGGGTGATTTTTTAGCTATTATCTATTTGGCAACACTGGTTTAAACAGCTGACGCACGTCTTGTGTTTTGTTTCACTGTCAAACATCTTCAGTTTTGTCTATAATTTAACCATGAATCGTCTTACAAACGAACAAGGCTTGCAAATTATTGAATTTTGTTATCAAAATGCGTGCTCTGTTAAGAAAGTTCATCGCGCGCTAACATTTTATGGTCAGTTTAATCGACCGACTGAAGCGGCTATTCGGGCTATTGTGACTAAATTTCGCACCAAATTTTCATTGTTGGACATTAAACCACGTTGCGTAGAGTGCGAACTGAAGAAAATATCGCAGCTGTATCGGTCAGTGTTAATGATGACCATCAATTATCGATTCGTCGCCGTTCGCAGCAATTGGGCCTCTGTTACTCAAAAACGTGGAAATGCCAAAATTGGACTAAGCGGATGGACCATTTGAGGCGCAGTCAAGGTCAACATTTGCATGAAATAATCTTCAAACATTAAATTATATGGACCGTACTATCGATTCAAATAAAGATTTCATGAATTTTTCTGAATTTTATGTGTTTTTTTTTTGAAAAACTTTCCTATAGCTTTTAAAAATCACCCTTTAGTATGGGGACGGAACAGTGTGCAACGTAATAATCCTTCACTTGGCGTTGCCGACTTTGAACATACCCCAATGCTTATAACACCGCGCGACAGTACTTATTGAAGCTGAACAAGTACTGTTGGAGAACTGTGTACTCAGTTTTCCATTTAGTGACATTTTCTCATTTTTATGGGACCTTTAATTTGCAAAGGATATATAAGTTTTAATAGTTTATTTTCGTACTTTACCACATCACACAAATGGGTACTAATGAAAGAAGAGAATAGCAGTTAGAAATACAACAAATTCCATTATTCTATCTGTATAAGTTTAAAATAAATAGTCATTTTAAATTTCCCATTAAAATAAAAATGAAGAAACGTACGTAAACGTAAAATGAAGAAACTTGCATGAAATTTGAGGTATTTGTAATAGAAATTATTTTCTTTCAGTTGGTACACATATGGTCAATAAAACTTCTATATCCTTCTATTTTGCTTTAATAATGAAAACTGACATAAACCCCATTGGTCGTTATGAAATTCGGATTATGTTACGGCAGCATGGCAAGTAATGCAATGTCGAGATGTAAAATGTGACTTCTAGAGTACTAAGAACTCAAATCGGCCATAGCATTGCTATGGGGCCTCTAGCAATGCTAAGCCTTTGTTATACACTCCACGAGAGTATTATGTCTTTGTGCATTTGTTTGTAACACCCAAAAGGAAACGAGACCCATTGTTAATTATACCGATCGACTTAGAATCACTTGTTGAGTCGATTTATCAATGTCCGTCGGTCCGTCCGTCTGTCCATCTATTCTTGTAATCACGATACAGGTCGCAATTGTAAACATAACTAAATGAAACTTTGCACAATGAAGTTTTTCGGGACAAGTACGAACGCTATTTAATTTGAAGAAAATCGGTTCAGATTTAGATATAGCCCCCATACGAATTTCAATCCCGATTTGACTCTTTTCACTCTAGATACCACATATTACAACAGATTTTCTTTAAAATTGGCCAAACACCTTATATTTCAAGTAGAAACACCTGTGGTAACAATGTGTTAGATCGGTTCAGATTTATATACAGCTCCCATACAAATTTCGCTCCCGATTTGACTTTTTCCGCTCTAGAAACCACATATGGTATCAGATTGTCTTCAGATTTGGTAAAACATCTTATATTTAAATTAGGAACATAAAAATAGGTCAAACCGGTTCAGATTTAGATATAGCCCCCATACAAATTATGCTCCCGATTTGACATTTTCCGTTCTAGAAACCACATATTGTACTCGATTTTCTTTAAATTTGGCACAACATCTTATAATGTTACTAGAAACACCTTTGTTGACATTGGGTAAGATCGGTTCAGATTTAGATATAGCCCCCATATAAATGTCGCTGCCGATTTGACTTTTGCTGCTTTAAAAGCCACATATTGTGATCGATTTTCTTTAAATTTGGCACAACATCTTATAATCTAACTAGAAACACCTGTGGCTAAAGCGGTCTAGATCGGTTCAGATTTAGATATAGCCCCATACAAATGTCGCTCCCGATTTTACTTTTGGGCTATAGAAACCACATATTGTACCCGATTTTCTTTAAAATTGGCACAACAACTTATAGTCCAACTAAACAAAACTGTTGTGAAAGTGGGTAAGATAGGTTTATATTTAAATATAGCCCAAATACACATGATGCTCCCAAAAGTTTAACCGGTTTTGGCTAAACTATACACTTTATATTTCACCCATTTCGTTCCAGGTTTCAATATATCATCATACAAATACCCTTTCTGATTTAACATTTTTTGTCAAACACATACATTTGCAGGATACAAAAAACCTTCCCGATTTCACTTTTTCACCTCATTGAATTGTATTCGGATAGAAAGTGGAGTGTATCATAGAGTCGGCCCCGCCCGACTTTAGCCTTTCCATACTTGTTTTTTACTATAAATGTTTGTAGGTGAAATACAAAGTAATATAGGAAATCTGTAGGGAATCGGATTGATGATGAGTCAATTTCGTATAAATCGAGATTGTTGATCATGAGTCTGACATTAGATATGATGGATTAATCGATTTTTTTTATTTTGTAAAATGACATTTATCATTTGATTTTATAATGTAAAAATTTGGTTTATGGCACTAATGAACATTTATATTCGCCTCTACGCATAATTTCGTATTTTTTAATGCAATTTAAAATTCTGATTCAGTTGTGTATTCTACACTTATATTCGACGAAGAATCTCTAACATGTAGTGTAGCTACTCCACACCCCGAATTACATCAACAGCTCCACCTTCAGATTTCAGTTAACAAATCCCATGTTTGGCCAAGACAAATGGCATTCTTAACCCAACAATTTCAATGGCAATGCCATGCACAAAACCGTTGTCGAAGTCTGTGAAATAATTTTATGATTTTTCTCATGTAACAAATTTATAATTTATATATGTACCTACCTACCTACATAGCTACTTATGTACTTACATCTGTACAGTGTACACGTATGTAAGTATGTATGTACGATTGTAAATAACAATGCAATTTACATATGAACTTGATACTCGTACTTGTCGTACTTCTTGTAAGCACGGCTTCAGCTCAAGATTGTACTTGAACTTTACATAAATGTTCAGTGATTTTTTACAGCGAACAAAACATTGGCATTGGCCGCCATTTACGAGTACAATTTATTACATTAAAGGTTAATATTTCTTAAATGCTCAATAAGCCAAACAGCTAAGCAGCCAAACGAGCCAAAATCCCTTTAAACATAAATACAGAGTGGCAGGCGGAAGGACGGACGGATTAAGCAGACAGCCACTAAAATAAATATGAACATTACAACGGGTGGCAATAAAACGATGACAACGACCGGCAAGCGGCGAGCGGACAGACGGACATTCCGTTCCAAAAGATTCAATAAAAAATACTATGTGATTAAATGGCACAATTTGTGCATATGAAATGAGTTAACACAAACCGACATTGGCTTAGCCATCTCACTGACACTGGTCAGTAGCATAAAAGTCCGTACGTCCGACCGTGCGCTCATCCATACACCTGTCTGTCTGTCCGGCCATCCATCTGTCTGTCTGTTCGTAGCAGTGCTCTGCCAGTTTACCTTTGTTGTAGAAAACGGCTCAGACTGACACAATTTTTATTAATTCATAAGCAGACTAAAGTAAGCATTAAATACCGCCGACAACAACAACAAAAATTGATTATGATTGGGATTATTGATTATTGAGCGCACATTGACATGAGTCGTTGACTTGTGATTTACCGAAAGGGAAGTTGACTTTCAAACTCAACCGAGGTACGAGCCATTAAAAGCCGATGACAGACTGTCTCTGTTTATTGTTGTCAATGCAAAAGCGGAAGTTCTAAAAGAAAACTTAACAGCGACAAAGGCCATTGTAGTTTTTTTTTGTTTTGAAATATGTAAATTGATTAAATCGGAAAAAGAAGTGTGCAGGCAGTTCTTGGGAAATGCTCGACTATATGTTACCCTCCGTGGGTTCTGGGAAAGGTAAAATTAAAATGAAATCTTCAAATTCCACTTCTCTCGGACAGTGCATCTCAAACGGTGGTCGGGTAGCTTATTGCCTTGACTCTGAGTGCAATGAATGGGAAATCGAAAACTGGAATATAGTTGGTCAATGTAAAAAAGATTACCTCAAATACTTCGAAATAAACTGCTCTACTCTCTGCTTGCTTACACGTCCATACTAGGGATGTATAGTTGGAGCAAAAAGTTGATTTTTCGACTTTTGGAAATATATGAATAATCGATTTTCCGACTTTTGCAAATATATGAAAAGTCGACTTTTGAAAAATCGATATTTCGACTTTTGAAAATTCGACTTTTCGACTGGTGCAAATAAATAAAAAGATGACATTGCAAATGAAAAAAAGAAGAATAGACCAAATCAAACCCAAATCGAGAGACATTTATATTGGATACATCTGAACCGATCTTATCCACTTTTTGCATAGATGTTTCTAGTTGTTGTGCCAATTTTGAAGAAAATATGATAGATGATGTGTTTTCTAGAGCGAAAAAAGTAAAATCGGTATTCAATAATTTAAATTCATTGATGTACAAAGTTGAAAACAAAAGTCGACTTTTGGCAATGGTAAAGTCGATTTCGAATTTTTCCTCCCAAAAGTCGATTAATCGATTAGTCTAAAGTCGATTTATAGATCCCTAGTCCATACCCACTTGCTCTCTTATTCCGGAAAACTTGTCTTGTGGCGATGTCAGCAGACCAAATCCGATGCTTATAGCTAATATCCATAAATAATCCTATGTTATTTATTTATGCTGAAAACCAATCAATGAACCAAACATAGGATAATACATCGTCCTTCGACACAGTGTGTTATGAATGGGAGATCCAAAACTGGAAGGCAATGCAAACTTAATATTACCTCAAACACCAGGGGCAAGTAGATAACTAAAGAACCACCTCAGTGAAGTAACAAAAATAGAGATGACCTTACTTCTGATACTGCCAAAGCTAAATAAACCCAGGCCAATCAAGGGATGAACAAACATATTGAGATACACATGTCGAAGAAACTAGGTGGCGCTCATTGATTTAAACCTTAACAGTTTGTATCTATTTGTCTCATTCGAATATTTATTACAACTGTATTCTTATTTACCTTTCAGACCTATGTTTAAAAAATGATTCGCTCAGAACGTGTTTAGCGTCATTAATGTAATCTTTTTCACAACATTTGAGGACATTAAAAATTCCGTTCGGAGGACAGATTTGTATTGTATTTATAAAATTTGTTCGTATCGAAAGGAATGAAGTCTGAATCAAGGCGTCATAAAGTTACACTTTTAAGGAACAGGCTCTATTCTTCGACATCATAAAAATAATTTTTGATTACCAGCAAATCTAAATTTTTATTACACTTGAGATCCAACCATTTTTAGGATATGTAAAACATCAATATTTAACATAGAAAGATGCAAATTGGATACGTGTTGTAAAACGGTAAGCCCCTTAAAATATACCCAGAAAAAAGAGAGCACCCGAAGAAGTGAAAAATATGTTATGTGATTCGGAAGTAGTGAAAATTGAGATCTTCAGCAATTATTTTAATATGGCGTTGTCATAGGGGAGTATCCTTTATTTTGAAAGGCTTAAACGTTATTTTAAATTAAATTAGTATTAAATAAATTAACACTATTTAATTTTACTGACATTATGTAGTGTTAATAATTAATAAAAAATTAAAAAATGAAGTTTTAATAAAGCAAAAAATTTGTATTTTTGAAGCAAAAATGTTTAAATTGTTAAAGTTATACAAAATTAAAAATTGTACGTTGGATAAAAGTAATAAAAACAAAAAAAATCCCGAGCCACGATTCGAATCCGAGACCTTCTGGGTGCAAAGCGGATACCTTACCTCTGTGACCCCAAACTAAAAATTCGTTCCCATTCAGTTGCGAAAAAGCTATTCGCATTACGGGATATTAACATATTTGGAAGTTGTTTAAAAGAACTTCCTCAAAAGCGGGGGAAATTCACATTTGGATTTGGAGATGCGAATGAAATGTGCTTTGGAAGTATTTCCATTTTTTTGTATGGGTATTTTCTCCAAAAAACTCTACCGTTTGCCTTGAAGGATAATGAAGGATTACAATTTGTCCGTCTGTCTGACGCTAGCTTCCGAATTTTCCGTAAATGTGTCTTATGGTTGCAGATCGGTTGGGATTGAAAGTGGCCGACTATTTAAGCAATTTGTTTAATTTCTACTTCATATCTTCTTGAAATTTGTTGCGTATATTCCTCTTATATTGGAAAGCATCAAAAAGTAAATAAAAGTTTAAGGGGGCGAAATGGGACAAAAAGGGATAAAAATGGGACCAATGATAAGACAACAGCTAGAGTCATGAAATTCGGTGTGTACATCCCTCTAATTGTGTAGACACGTAAAGTGGAAGGATTTTTTCATATTCGTACTTTTAAGGGACAACATTGGAAAAGGGGATAAAAATGGTACCAACCAAACCGTTGAAGTTGAAATCATAAAATTAGGTGTATACATTCATCTGACTGTATAGACGCGAAACATAAAGGATTTTTTCGAAATTTGTAATCGTCTGACTGCGTTGACGTGGAAAATAAGAGGACTTTTCCAAATCCGTACTTTTAGGGTCAAAATGAAAAAAAAATTAAACTGGTATCAAGGAAAAGGCTTTAGCCAAATTTGTGAAATTTGGTGTGCATATTCTACTGTGCAGGCGAAACTTAATGAATCATAAATATTAGTGCTTTTCCTATCAATATTGTATAGACATTTGGGCTGTAGCTGGAATCAAGGAATTGCAAATGGGAAAATCGGCACTGAGGGAAATTGTTTCTACCTAATAACGATTGACATTGTTCCTGATATCTAGGGCATATTTTTGAAGATTGCTGCCTCATGTTCACTTTTTGCTTACTTTTGAAGTTTGTATTTATATAGTAGATAACTATTAATATTATAATAATAAAGAATCGCTATTTATTTAAAACAATGAGCGTAAGTATGCCTCACAATTTTCCTAATATGGTACTGCACTTCTATTTAAAGTCGACATATTTTAATCTGCCGGTAATACATTGAACAGATGGTATATAAGATTCGGCCAACTAATCAATTATCCAATCAAGTTATCTTTGAGCAAGGCATAATTTCTTATATCATGATGTATTAGAAAGTGGGATGTTTACACAAATATCGAATATTCTATATTGGTACCGAGAAACATATCCATAACTAAAACTGAGACACAAAAAGAATATATTAATCAGTAAAATCTCATCATAGAAAAATACTAATCAAATGTGCAATTTGACACTTGCTGTAACGATAAAATCTCAGATTCATTTTTATGAAGAGTTTTAACTTTTTCTTCCATCCAACTCCTTGTATTCCTTTAGCCGAGGAAGGGGACATCCCCAGAGTGCTGTTTCAGTGAAAAAAAAAATAATTTTATTTTCTGAATATATGTGTGTTAACGAACATTGTCATCGAAATGATCCAAGTTTCTTTATAATTATGAAAATTAATTATATATGACATTTAATTCATGTTACCAACGGTGTAACAAAAACACTACACCGTCCACATTGAAGTGGAGTGTTTTACATTACGTAGAAAAACTACAAATTTGTATACGCCAAATCACTTTCATAAAAACTTCCGACGACTAGTCATCGAACCGCCATTGGTTCTACCCAACAGCGAAGTGTTAACAATTCATTTTACATTCAACACTCATTCGTTATTTTGGATAAAAAACTAATTTGGCCAACATGATATTGAATTCTTGTGAACGAACATTGCACCTCAAAGAGGCACAAATTAGGAAAACCACAAAAAAAAGTAATCGACTCAAAATGCGAAAAAAATATTCTTTTTTAATTTAATAACAAAATTTTAATTAAATAAAACTCGCACACAATTGCCCGCCAACAGCATAGGGAATAGGACAAAAACCGTTATCTTGGTTGTTCGCTATGGAATAAAGTGCAAAAATTGTTATTGTAAATATCATCCGCAGACGTTTTGTTTCCTCGATCATTAATTACGTTTATAAATGACTGTGAACAGACGAACGAACGAGCGAGCGAACTTTCAGTGGACCATGGCTAAGTCAGAATAAAACAAGACGCGTCAAAACACGAGCATCGTTAAATTTGAAAAAAAAATGAAGAAGACGAGGAAACAACACATTTGCTGATGAATTTCTATTTGTGGCCGTTCTTAAAGACGCAGAGAGAAATTAATGAAATTTTAGTTAACAATAAAGACGGCTATTAATTTGTAATGATTGTGTTTTGCTGTTGTTGACAAGCCATAGGTGGCTAACCCGGTAGTCGAAGGTTGCCAAAGTGGATGTATCTTGAGATTTATTTCCAAAACGATGATATAATCTTGGAACATTGTAATTTGTCATACAATGGCTAGGAGAGCTACACGAAGAAATGGTAGTAAAAGTTAAGCAGGGGGTTTGCACCATACAACAGATTAATATAGAAGAATTCTAAAAGGACGTAACTGACAGTTTTTCCGCAATCACGTTTTATATATTTTATTTTGTCATATACCGATAGAAACTTCTTAAAAAAATCAAAATATGTAAAAACGTGATTTCGAAAATATGGTCAGCATAAGGGTAACGATACACAAACATTTTTTTTTCAACTACAAAAATGGTTTTCTAAAGTTGTTGAGAAAAAACACTAACAAATGTTGTCTTCTGTAACGAAGTTGACCCTACCTTGAAATATCGACCTAAGACCCTATAAAGTATATATATTCTTGACCGTAAAATAAAAATAAAATTCTAAGACAATCTAGCCATGTCCGTCCGACCTGTTGAAAGCACACTAGGTTCTAAACGAAAGGAGCTAGGACGTCCAAATTTTCCATAAATGCGTCTTATATTCGAGGATCGGTTGGGATTGCATATGGGCGAAATCCAAAGGGAAAAAAGTTTCCCCCGCAAGAACAGAAAACACCCCTAATAACCCCTAATATTTAGAGTATCTAAGCACTTTTTTATACATTCCACCTTCAGGATGGGGATATACTAAATTTGTCATTCCGTTTGTAACACCTTGAAATGTCGACCTGAGACCCTATAAAGTATATATATTCTCGATGACCACAAAATTCTAGCCATGTCCGTCGCCCTATGATCTAAACGACAGGAGCTAGGACGTCCAAATTTTCCATAAATGTGTCTTATAGTCGTACATCGGTTGGGATTGCAACTGGGCGAAATTGGTCCAAAGGGAAAAATGTTTCCCTCAAAATGACTGAAAATACCCATAATAACCCTTTATATTTTGGAGTATTAGAGTATGGGTTTTCAATATGTCTTCATGCACTTACTTGAAATTGGGTATGAGCATTTCTCCTATAACAAAAGTGTGCACCATAAAATGATTCTTATTCGTATGGGGTGAAATGGGGCAAAAAGGGATAAAAAGCGGCAACAGCTAGAAACACGAAATTTGGTGTGTACCTTTATCTAATTAAGTAGATGCATAATATATATATATTTTATCCAAATTCGTACTTTGAAGGCGCAAAATAGGAATAGAGGGATACAAATCGTACCAACCAAACTGTTTGAACTAGAATAAAGAAATTCGATGTATACAATCCTCTGATTGCGTAGGGATTTTTCGAAATTCGTACCTATAGGTGGTCAAATGGAAAAAGGGTATACAAATTGTACCAAACATAAGGCGACAGCTAGAGTCATGAAATTTCACATTTATCTGGCTGCGTACACACGAAAAATAAAAAGGTTTTTCAAAATTCGTACTTTCAAGGGATAAAAATGGTACCAACCAAATTGCCGCAGCTATTATCTATCTGACTACATAGAGTCGCAAAATAAGAAGATTTTTCCCAATTCGTACTTTCTCAACTTTTACGGCTAAACTGTTTTCGTGAGAGATAATTGATTTTCCCTATTTGTATTGTTGGAATTCGAATAGTATGGAAATACATGTTAAAAAACGGTAGTAGCTGATAGCTGCAACTATCCTCCAAAATTTAGGGGATTTAAGCTTTTTTGAAGATTGCTACCATATATTTACATTTGAGGTATTATTTCGATATATATAGTTTAAGCATTATTTAATATAATTAAAATGTTATATTTATTTATAAAATTGTATTTTCAATGGTTTTATTTGTTTTGGTTTGACTATATTTAATAAATTGTCATTTTCCTGCAATGTTACTGTAATCATGCGGAATGCAATCCATGGAGGAGGGTATAAAAAGCTCTGCCCGACCGGACTTAACGTCGTGCTTACTTGTATTTATACCCTCCACTAGGGTATTATGTCTTTGTGCATTTGTTTGTAACATCTAAAAGGAAGCGAGATAGACCTATTGTTAAGTATACTGATCTATTTTTGAATCGATTTAGCCATGTCCGTCCGTCCATATATTCTTGTAATCAAAGTATAGGTCGCAATTATTATCCGATCCTAACAAAAACCGGCACAAGTGAGTTTTGCGGACAAAGGACGTACCCTGTTTAATTTAAAGCAAATCGGGTCAGATTTAGATATAGCCCCCATACAAATGTCGATCCCGATTTGGCTTTTTCCGCTCTAGAAACCACATATTTTAACAGATATGCCTCAAATTAGGCACAATACCTTATATTTAAACTAGAAACGTCTATGGTAAAAATTAATCAGATCCGTTCAGATTTAGATATAGCTCCCATACAAATTTCGCTCCCGATTTTACTTTTTCCCCTCTAGAAACCACATATTTTAACAGATTTTCTTCATATTTAGCACAAGACCATATATTTGAACTAGAAACGCCTATGGTAAACTTGGGCCATATCGGCTCAAATTTAGATGTAGCTTCCAAACAAATTTTTCTCCCGATTTGACGTTTTCGCCTCTAGAAACCACATTTTTTGACAGATTTCTTCATATTTGGCACAAGACCATATATTTGACCTAGAAACGTCTGCGGTGAAAGTGGGTCAGATCGGTTCAGGTTTAGATATAGCTCCCATACAAATTTCGCTCCCGATTTGACATTTTCCCCACTAGAAACCACATACTTTAACAGATTTTCTTCAAATTTGGGGGAAAAACTTATATTTTAACTAGAAACGTCTGTGGTGAAAGTGGGTCAGATCGGTTCAGATTTTGATATATCTCCAATACAAATTTCCATTTAACTTTTTGAGATCTATAAACCACACATTTTATCGATTTGCCATCACAATTTGTACTTAAGCTGGAAACTTTAAGTGGGTCGATCGGTATAGGCCTCATAAATGTCGCTTCTGATTTGACCACATATATATTAACCGGTGTTCTTCAAAATTTTTGCAAAATACATTATATTTCGAATAGAAAAACCTATAGTGATTGTGGACCACATCTTTTCAGGTTTTAATACAACCCTCTAGGGATGTATAGTTAGAGCAAAAAATCGATTTTTCGACTTTTTCCTCCCAAAAGTCGATTACTCGATTAGCCGAAAGTCTTTTTTGTCTTAATGTATTACAGATTGTGATCTAATTTAGCAGAACACGTTATATTCCAGCTGGAAACATACATTGACAAAATAAGTCACATAGGTCCATGATACAGTTTCCTGAATTTAATTGTATCGTGATAGAATGTGGAGGGTGTCATATAGTCGTCCCCACCCGACTTTAGTCTTTCCTTACTTGTTTCTTATTCCACCAACCAGCTTCAATCTCCAGATGTTCTCACTCGATAGTATCACACACATCAAAAGTCATAAAAATCAATTTCTTGTAAATTCTTAAGATTTGTTTTTCTAACTTCAAACAATAACAAACCGTTAATCTTGTGACATTCTTCGCAATCGAAACATTCGAAAAAAAAACACACAGAAAGACAAAGCGTTGAAATGACCCATTCATGTTACCTTTTCTCAAATGGCCTTTGGGGCAAATCTAAAGGGCTTCTTTGCTACGGTGGCGCTTTTTCGCCAGCTGGGTAGGTAACAACCAGAAGGAGACCCTAACAGTTGATTAGTAGCGATAATTATAGCATGTAATTTACTTAATTTCCATAATTTATCAATTAATAAATTGTTGACACCCGAACAAGAAGCAGTCAGAAGTCGCTTTTGGCGTGATTGAGATCTGCCAGCGGCATAGGCGCTTTTAATGGCCCTTTAATTATGACAATGGTGAAACTGATTGTGAATCGAATGAAAGTAGAAAACGAGCAATAAATATGTATGTCTGTTCTCTAGGCTTTGGCTCCTAATTTAGAGATTTCTATGGCGTGACAACGTTTGTTTCAATGTATTGACATTTCCACAAATTAATTAAATATTGTTTGCATTTTTTGGGGAAGTTTTAGACCTCGGGCTAAAAGACATTTCGTACTTTGATTTAAGCTTTTGTTGTCAATATGTAAATATATTAAATGTTTTAGTTAGTAAATAATTGAAATATTTCTAAAAAGAAAAACAACTCAAAATACGAAGTTATAAAGCTATTCGGAGGAAGTTTCTTGTAATATTTTATGCCAAATCTAAGATTTAAATAATTTTCATTAAGCACAAAACAATGAAAAGTGTCATAGAATTTCTAAAACATTTTTTTAGAAACTGTGAAATTCAATTCTTCATACAATGAACTTTCGTCAAACAGTTCTTTATTTTGTATGCCTTCAACCAAGGTATTATTTGTATGATAGAACCATTGATTAGTATACGGATCTATTTAGAATCACTTTCTGAATCGATTTAACCATGTTCGTATGTCTGTCCATCTATTATTGTATCAAATATACACCCATATCAAAGTACAGATCGAAATTATTACAAAAATTGGCACAATTAAGTTTTATTGGTCAAGGCGAACGCTATTTAAATTGAAGCAAATCGGTTCAGATTTAGATTATTTGACTTTTTCTTCAAATTTGGCACAACACCTTATTTGTGGTGAAAATCGGTCAAATCGGTTCAGATTTAGACACAGCCACCATAGAAAGTTCGCTCCCGATTTGACTTTTTCAGCTCTAGAAACCGTATATTTAAACAGATTTTCTTCAACTTACATAATGCATAATGAACAGCTAATTTCATAAAATATTTTTCAACAAAAATGCTATGTGTATGAAATAATGAAATTTCAATAAATAAATCCCGTAATAAAAGTATCTATGTGTAGTTTTCTGGAAAATCAAAATTTGTTTGGATAAATTTATGAGGAATGGACGTAGGAAAAACCAAAAATTAATCATATTTATAACAACATGGAATGAAAAAAGGAGACATTTTTGTTCTCTGGAACAATTGGGAAAAAAATGTATGATACTTTTTATTTATAAATTTTTCATAAAAATAGAAAGATCATTCAATTTATGTATGGATATGAATATTTATGTATATTTTATTATACCTTTTTGTTTAAAATTGAAAACTTTGATGTTAAAATTTTTTTGCTACTCTGCTTTTGCACAACAACTTGTATTGTTTGTTGTTATAAGGTCTGCAATGAAAATACCACTTTTCGTAAAAATACGAAAAATAAGAACTTTTGATTACGACTCGAACCACCGACTCACCAACTGCAAGACCCACAAACTTCAACTGACCTAACAATCGTGAAATATAAAGAAAACATGTAAGGAAAGGCTAAAATCGGGCGGGGCCGACTATATGATACACTCCACTTTCTATCGGAATACAATTTAATTCGGTGAAAAAGTGAAAACGGGAAGGATTTTTGTATCCTGTAAATGTATGTGTTTGACAAAAAATATTAAATCGGAAAGGACATTTGTATGGGAGTATATTGAAATCTGGACCGAAATAGGTGAAATATAATATGAATAGTTTGGCCAAAACGGTTAAACATTTGGGAGCAATATTTGTCTTTGGGATATATCTAAATCTGAACCGATCTTACCCACTTTCACCATAGGTTTTTTTTAATTGCATTATAAGCTGTTGTGGCATATTTATAGAAAATCGAGTGGTTTCTAAAGCGGAAAATGTCAAATCGGGAGCGACATTTGTATGGGGGCTATATCTAAATCTGAACCGATCTTACCCACTTTCTGCATAGGTGTTTCTAGTTGTATAATAAGATGTTGTGCCAAATTTAAAGAATATCGGGTACAATATTTGGTTTTTAGAGCGGAAAACGTCAAATCGGGAGTGACATTTGTATGGGGGCTACATCTGAATCTGAACCGATCTTACCTAATCTCTGCATATGTGTTTCTAGTTGGATTATAAGATGTTGTGCCAAATTTAAAGAAAATCGGGTACAATATGGGGTTTCTAGAACGGAAAATGTCAAATCGGAGCGACATTTGTATGGGGGCTATATCTAAATCTGAACCGATCTTACCCAATTTCTGCACAGGTGTTTTTAGTTCGATTATAAGATGTTGTGTCACATGTAAAGAAAACCGGGTACAATATGGAGTTTCTAGAGCGGAAAATGTCAAATCGGGAGCGAGATTTGTATGGGAGGCTATATCTAAATCTGAACCGATATTACCCAATTTTGCATAAGTGTTTCTACTTGGATTATAAGATGTTGTGGTTTCTAGAGCGGAAAATGTCAAATCGGGAGAGACATTTGTATGGGGGCTATATCTAAATCTGAACCGATTTGCCTCAAATTAAATAACGTTCGTCTTTAATCCACAAAACTTATGTGTGCCAAATTTTGTTAAGATCGGACTATAATTGCGACCTGTTATTTGATTACAACAATAGATGGACAGACGGACAGACAGACGGACATTGCTAAATGGACTCAGAAAGTGATTCTAAGTCGATCGGTACAATTAACAATGGGTCTATCTTGCTCCCTTTATGGTGTTACAAACAAATGTACAAAAACATAATACTCTCGTGGAGTGTATAAATATGCCCACTTTTTTGAATTGACCTATACATTACCGAAATTAACCATTGGAAATGGGGGAAATCGGTCCAGATTACTGAAAATACGCCCTAATATTTACGTAAAATTTTCGAAAATTTCTGTTTCTATACACTTGAAATTTGTTGCGGACGTGAAAACAACAAAAAGTACAAACAAGATTTAGCGGGTGAAATGGGGCCCCGATGATACGACAATAGTTATTACGTAGACATGTAAGAGGAATTTTTCTAAATTCTTACTTTAAAAGGATAAAATTAGAAGCATACAAATAGGCATAAAAATGGTATCAACCAATCCACTGAAGTTGAAGTCATAAAATTCGGTATATGCATTCATCTGACTATGTAGACGCGAAACATAAAGGATTTTTTCGAAAAAAAGAGATAAATATATTAAATATATAAGAATATTGAAATTTGGTGTGTACATTGCTCTGACTGTGTAGATGCGAAAAATAAAGATATGTTTCCATATTCGTACCTTTAGGATCAAAACGGTATAAAATTGATACCAAGCAAACGGCTGTATTTAGAATGAGAAAGTCAGTGTTTACACTTGTCTGTCTTCGTAGACACGCTAAATATGAGTATTTCTCAAAACCAAAGCAAACTAGGAATCATGAAATTAGATGTGTACATTCCAATGTGGACCCGAAACATAACGAATCTTTGAAATTTGTTTTAGTTACTTTGCTCGTCTTTCAGCGTGGGTTTGTGTGGGTTCGATTCCCACCAGAGAATCTGGTCTGTCGCTGCAATAATTAGCTACAATGGTCTTAGTCACCCCGGCTCAATCCCTGAACCCAAAATTAAAATATATAAATTTACTTTGTATTCTAATTCATAATAAATAAATATGACAATTTTCCTAATATGGTTCCGCATTTCTACGTTAAGTCGACATCCACTAATCTGCGGAATGAACTCCGTGGTGGAGGGTAATAAGTTTCGGGCCGGAGGAATTTAACGCCTCTTTACTTGTTAACATATATGTAGTTAGCCGCCAAAAAGCTGTAATTGCTGCAAAAATCCAAAATTCGCTGTTGCAGCTGCATTTATTTCAACTTTTCTTATATCTGGTTTCTGAAAATAATCTGTCATAAATATTATTTACGTATTACGGCACTTTCAAAACTTTTTGACTTTATATCCAACATTTATCCATTTCATTCTAGGACACCAAATACGTCAGAGAACATTAAACTTAGCCCTTTGTCAAAATGGTTGTAAACTAGTGCAATAACAAAATCATGTACTTCCGACGAATATTTTTATGTGCTGCAAACATCATGACAAAATAAATATACCTGCATGTCATGGTATGGGTTATAAAAAGTTACATTTTTTGCTCAGCAATATGTAAAGAATATTTTTAAAAGCTCTGTGTGTTCGCGAATTAAAAACTAAATTGAAAATTTGTTCAGATTGTCATGAAATACACGATGTTTGCATTTATATTTCAGAATTCGTGTACCATTACTCTGGAATAAATTCGCAAAACATAAATTCACTTACAATTAGCTTCGCTGGTCGACTTAAAACACAATGCCGCCCAATTAGAAACAACAACAGATCCATCACTCCGATATTAATCTTCATCTCTTTGACAATTTGCATGCATTTGTGCAATTTGTTTCACAATTCAAAACGAGTGAGCACAGATAAAAGCTATGCTAATTAATAAATAATTGATTGTTAATTAATTACTTCTTTGAAATTTGACACTTTTGTCTGGAGTAGAATAAGCAAAAAACGCACATCGAAGACAGCGCAAAAAATGGTGGCGAAATATTTGCGAATTGGGATTTAGAAAAAATATGATTGTTTTCGTTTTCTTTTTGCTACGATATTTAATAAATAGGTCTTAATTAAAATGGTTTTCTCTTTTTTTTTCGAGAAATTATATTCAAAGATTTATATGTAACAATAAACTTGCCAATAGTGATTTAACAATTAACAACTTTTTGTGCAGACTCTATATGAGCATACGATATGTGTTATTTTTGCTTCTCTCTATAAAGTTTGCGAAATATCTCAAGAGCAACAAAAAAATTAAATTAAAAGGTTGGTTCAATGCAAAACAACTGAAAATCAATCCAGCAAAGTTCATTGATCGTTTATTAATTAATCATTATTATTTGGTAAATCGTTGCGATGTTATAATTTTTTATGGTTTTGAGTAATCGCTGAGAGATGCGATCTCGGCACTCACTCAAGTCGTCGAATAGCATTATGGCAATAAGATAATAATGGATTTTCACAAAAAACAACGTACTGCACTAATTTATATGTGATGGTGAAAATGATTAGGGCGTTGGACTATCGCAGAACAGGGTAATTAATTTCTTTCCGTTCATCATCATCATTGGAGATGAGAGATTAATGGAGTGTATTTAATTGCTATGCTATTGGTAAGGTTTTGCAGAAATTCTACAGTAAAGTTTTATCTGAAAAAGAGTGATATGAATAATGATTGTGTCTTGCAGAATGAGAGTTATTCAACACAAAACAATCTTAGAGGAAGAAAGTAATTATTATATCAAGTTTCATTAAAATATCTAAAATTAAACTAAAAGATGCACATGTTTATATAAAATGTTATAATAGATAGCACTTCAAATGCCTTAAATATAATAACTTCAGTAATTTTGTTAAATAAAATTGTTTCTCCTGATGAAGTTGGCAACAACAATCAATTGAGAATTATTACGAAACTAATTTGTTTTATTTAAATCAAGGAAATTAAAATTAGCCCATAAGTAACTCTAGATTACAAAAACCTTAACTGATTATTTTGGAGTTCTAAACTCGTATTGTACTAAAAACATCTTGACGTAGAAACAATTTTTGGGACATTCTATTTATAGAAAAAATAAAAAATAGTTTGTTCAATTTTTAATACAGGGTTTTCCAACAAGAGGTGTTATTTTGAATCACCCGTTATTTTGGTAGCTGTCACTTTGAAGCTTTTATTCTTTGACATTTCACAAGTAGAAACTACGCCATTACTAAAAATGGAGCGATACACGTTTCAGCAAAGCATTGAAATCATTAAAATTCATGAATGAAAATGATCCGAAATTCCACCGAAAAATCATCTTGACTGATGAGGCCCATTTCCACCTCGGTGGCTACGGCAACAAGCAAAATTGTCGCATCTGGGGCTCGGAAAACCCAAGAGTTATTGTTGAGAAGCCTCTCCATCCTCATCGTGTGCGGTTTATAGACCGGCGGGGTCATTGGACATTACTTTTTCGAAAATGAGGTTGGATCAACAGTTACGGTGAATGGATGATTCACTATCGCTATGGTTGGTTGGATGGTATTGATCTGGACAACGTTTACTTTCAACAAGACGGCGCTACGTGCCACACAACCAATGGAGTCATTGCTCTTTTACGGGAAAAGTTTCCGGACCGTGTTATCTCTCGAAGAGGTGATCACAATTGGCCACCGAGATCTTGTGATTTAACACCTTGCGACTTCTTCCTTTGGGGCCACGTGAACGATAAGGTCTACGCCAACAGCCCAGCGTCGATTCAAGACCTCAAAGATAGAATTCGTGAGGCTATCGAGGACATAGGGCAGCCACTTTGCGATTTGGTTATGGAAAATTTCATGAATATATTTCATATGGTCTTGTAAGCGTGGTCGTGTTGGCCATTTGGCTGATGTTGTTTTTCATTATTAACGGCATACCTTCCGCTTTATTATGAAATAAACATCCGATCATTTATCTCAAAAAATGGCATTTTTCTTTGAATACCAAAATAACACCTTTAGTTGGAAAACCCTGTAACCCTCTTTGTAGATGTAGACGAATTAACCAAGCAAGGAAAGGTTAAAGTCGGGCGGGGCCGACTATATGATACCCTTCACTTTCTATGCCATTGTAATTCAATTAGATGAGGATTTTGGAAAATATTCAATACTATGGGCCGATGATACCCTCTTTCACATTGTATATTTCCAGCTGAAATATAACTTAATCTGATCAAAATCTGTTCTAATAAGTGTTTTGTAGAGCAGAAAAAGTAAAATCAGACAGTTTCGGACAAAACACATTGGACTGGTGCCTATTATTATTCTGAATGTAATAAAATCTATATATAAAATTCAATGTGTATCTGTATGTTCCGTATAGGCTACCAAATTGGTGAACCGATTCGCTTGAAAATTTTACTTTAGCTAACCAGTGGACAGAGGATGGTTTCTGGCTATACTAAGTCCTGATAGGACAAATGGACTTGGTACTACCCACACAAACTATACATTAAAACTATCAATTAGTACTTATTTTATCTTCAAAAACATACGAAATAGCGAAATAGTGAAAGAATATGGGAATAGTGAAGAATGAATCCGTGCAATGCCGGATGAATAAAGCTAGTTATGAAATAAAATTATGTTAGTCTGAACCGATTTGACCCATTTTCACTATAGATGTTTCTATTGATCAAATTGTTTCAAAATCGTTAAAATTATGTGGTTGGAAGTCTAAATTTACATGGAAGCTACAACAAATCAGAATCGATCGCACTCCCTTTCACCATAGATGTTCCTAGTTGTAATATAAGGTATTGTGCCAAATTGTAGTAAAATCGGTTTTTCCGCTAGAGCGGGAAAGACATTTGTTTGGGAGCTATATCTAAATCTGAACCAATTTGACTCAATTTCACAAGAGATGTTTCGAATTGAATCTGTCAAAATCATATGGTTTCGATGCGCAAATCAAGAGCGATTTGCTTCCAATTAAATAGAGCCTCCCTTAGGCCACAAAACTTAATTGTGCCAAACTTAATGTTTAAGGATCAGAGATAATTGCGACCTGTAATTTGATTACAAGAATAGATGGACGGACAGACGGATATTCTTAGCCAATATGTACAATAAACGATAGTCTATCTCATTGCCGTTCGAGTGTTACAAACGAATGCACAAAGACATAATACCTTAGTGAAGGGTATAAAAATAACGATAAAAGCCAGTTACAAATAGTAAACATAAACATATTTTTATTTTCTAATAGCTGTGATGGATTGATTAAAACCACAAAATTAGACTTTATTTTTTTTTTGGGAAAATTATTGTTTAAAATTTTCGGTCGGAGGCAGTTTCACTATCTTGCAACAGGTCTCAGGACATAAATTGTTAAAAATTTTAAATTTTCCAAGCTGGTCTTATTGTGACAGAATTGCAGAGTAAATTCCCCAATGACCTGATTTCAAGAAACTCCACATTTCGTTGATCTCAAAGTCTCCTGATTTGTATACATTCACTCTACAGACTGGAGGATATATAATTTGAGACAGAAAAAAGTGTAACGCGTTGAAAAAGACCCTAAGTACGTTTGGCCAAATTAATTTGAAGATTTTTAAGCAGTTATGGTCCGTCTGACCGCCTTTCTGCCTGGCTGGTGTACACGATGATTATTGAATCTGCAAGGTTAGATACTGATGGTATTTCAGCTTTATTTCTAAAAAAATGTTCATTTTCTGTCAGCTTCCCATTGCAGTATATCTTTAATTATTCTTTAAATATTGGCTTCTTTTTAGATTGCTGGAAAATTTCCGCTATTACTCCAATTCATAAATCTGGTCCTAAGGGGGACATTTACATTTATAGGCCAATTTCTAAATTAGCCAATGTTGCCATGTTATTTGAACACTTAGTCTATGATAAGTTATTCTCTTTTGCTTGCCGATTTTTATCTGAATCTCAACATGGATTTATGAAAAATCGTTCAAATACTTCTAATCTATTAGTTTTTACTAATTACTGTATTAATATCATTGAATTGAATCACCAAGTCGATACAATTTACTTCGATTTTTGAAAAGCGTTTGACAAGGTTCCACATAATATACTTCTCTTGAAGTTAGCTAATATTGGGTTTCCACCTGCCCTGGTCAAGTGGTTTAGGTCATATTTAAGTGAAAGACTATTGATGGCTATTGATAATACAATATCGGATATATATCTAGTCACGTCGGGTATTCCTCAAGGGAGTATATTGGGTCCCCTTCTTTTTAACATTTTTATTAATGATATAAGTTCTTGCTTCAAGTATTCTAATTATCTAATTTATGCGGATGACATTAAACTGTTTTCTAAAATTTCTCTTCCTCTTGATTATATCCAAATTCAGGAAGATATTAATCGCTTGGTGGCTTGGTCTGAATTGAATCATTTACCACTAAACTTTGCGAAATGTTTTCATCTCCCGTTTGGTAGGCGTACGAATTTGCTAAATACAAGTTATGGTATTAAAAATCATGTTGTGCAGAAGGTTAGTAGTATCTTAGACTTAGGAGTTGATTCTAAATTGGATTTCAATTGATTTTATAATGCCTAAAGCTTATACTGTGCTTGCGTTTATAAGAAGAAATAGTAAAGAATTCTCTAATCCCTATACTCGTAAATTGTTGTATACTACATTTGTCAGGTCTAAATTAGTATATGGTTCTATGGTATGGAACCCGTGTTATGATATTTACTGTAATCGCATTGAGAGGTTACAGAAAAAATTTATTAAATTTGCTTTAGTTTCTGTGCCATTTGTCAATCCCGTACCGACGTATGAAGCTATGTGTCGACTAATTCATTTAGAGTCTTTATCAAGTCGTAGATCAAAGAGCTCAATTTTATTTATGTATAAACTAATTTGTGGTCTTATCGGTTGTCCTTTTTTGCATAGTCTTATTTGTTTTAATGTTCTATCTAGATGTTTAAGGCATAATGCATTTTTTAATATTCCTTTTCATAGAACTGAATATGCTTCATTTGAGCCTATTCTGAGGTCCATGAAGGAATATAATAATTTAATAATTAAGCATGATATAGATTTGTCATATAATTTAAATAGATTTAAGGAAACTCTAGATTTAATTTACTTTTAAGTTTGGCTTGTCTGTAAGGATTGTTACTCCATAGACATACGAATGAATAAATAAATAAATATTATTCTTAAAACCATTAATATTTGAAACCGATTAAAGCCAGTGTCATGGAATATTCAGAGTAGTTCCCAAATTTAATAATTGCAGCTATATTAGTGAAAATCGGTATTTACATTTCTCTGACAACTTGCAACATAAATGGATTTTTCGAAAATTGTACTTCTAAAGGGCGAGCGGGACAAAAATTGTACCAACTAAAGTATTACAGCTAGAACCGTATTAAAATTTGATTTTTCAGCTAGAAATTTAATTTACAGTTAGAATCGTGAAATTTGGTATGTAAATTAATCTCTCCACATAGAAGCGCAATATAAATGCATTTTTGTACTTTTAAGGGGTGAGCGGCACAAAAAAATGGTACAAACTAAACTATTGCAGATAGCATCGTGAAATTTGATATGTAAATTCCTCTGACCATATAGAAGCGCAGTAAGATTGGAATTTTCGAAATTTGTACTTTTAAGGAGTGCGCTGGACAAAAAGAAATAAAAATAACGTGGAACATAAATGGATATTTTAAAATTTGTATTTACATATAAGGAGGATGCGGACCGACAAGGGATACACGTGGTACCAAATAAAGTACACGTTTTTAGGGGAAGCAAAAACACATGTTACCTATAGTGATTTTTCAAAATGTGTACTTTTTGGGAAAGAGGTGAACAAGTTATAAAGTGGTCGGCTGCATCTAGAAATATGAGATCGGTAGAAATATGAGAAATTAAAGGGAGTTCAGCTAAAATAATGCACATGTACAGCACATTGCTTTGACTGTGTTGATAGGTTTCCAAATTACTCTTTTAGATTTATCTATATCCACCAAAAGGAAATTAAATTATGACTTTTGGATCATTATGACTTTTGGATTTGATCCCATATTTTCATTAATGATATACACCTGGAATATGGGCGATATTTCCACACCCCTTCTGGAATGTGATATTTGAATTTTGATAATCACTTTAAACGTAAAAAATATTTATGATTTTGCAACCTAGGTAAAATTATCTTTATATAATCCTTATATGGCAGGCAGGCTTTGCTGGCCATTTCTGAATGGGCTCGAGTAAATAGAGTAGATTTTAATGCACGTAAGACCCAGTGCGCCTTGTTGTCTCACAAGCGATTCACTGATCCAACGGTGTCGTCGATTTTAATGAACGGTGTAGATATTGAGCAATCAGATGCTCTCGATGTTCTTGGCATGATAATACAACGTGATGTTCGTTGGACAAAACATGTATTTGATGTGTCGAAAGATGCATTCCAATGTTTAGGCTTTTTAAAACGATGTAAGAAATATTTCACATCCTCTGATCTTCTCAACATGTACACTACCTACTTCAGACCAAAGATGGAATACAACTCCCACATATGGTCGGGTGCTCCAGCTACATCACTGGAGCTACTTGACCGTGTCCAGAGGAGGGCGATGGTGTTGATAGGTGACGGTAGGATATCCAAATCTATTGTCTCCCTTGAACACCGTCGTAATGTTGGTTATGTGTCATTGTTCTATCGATACTTTCATGGTGTTTGTTCTTCGGAAATTCGTGATCTTATACCGCCCGTGAGAACGTTCGGTAGAGATACGCGACTCTCCTGGAACGCTCACCCATTTGTTGTCGATTGGACAACCGGCCGCACTACACATTACACAATAAATTCGTTCTTCGCCCGTACTATCCGTATGTGGAATCAACTTCCGGCAAATATTTTTCCCCCGCAATTACGACATTCAGAGATTCAAAACAGATGTCAACAGACACTACTCCCTCCTTCCTCCTTCCAATACCTGATCTTCCTTCCGCCAACGCAATGCACTGCATTTATAGGGGACAACCCCTGAGTGTTGGTTCAGTAAAAAAAATATATATATGCAAATCGTGTGGAATTTGAAAGCTATAACTCTTAGTTAACTCAAACGAGTTGACATGAAAACGGGCATTGCAACAGTGCATTCGAACAACATCGCATTAAAACATATTCCAAAAAGCCACATAAACTTGGCTTGAAGTCAAATTATTACTCATTTTTTCTCTTGGCACCTCATATCTGAATATGGGCCGATATAGTGCTCATTTAGGTGGTGAAATAAGGTGATATGACAAATTTATCCCATATCTTAATGTGAAGATTAGGTAGCGACATTTTCATTGAGAATATGTCTAAATCTGAACCAACTTGCCTTAAATTAATAATCTGAATCGATCTACATATATTATAAATATCCTGTGGATGGTATAAACGGTTCACACTTTTATCACAAGGTACGTTCTTATCCCACTGTGCTCCATACATTGTTAAGGACTACATGTTTATTAGCATACATTTTCAATTAAGTTATGTTTGAATTAATTTAACAGTTTATCCTTTTTTTAATCAGTCTATGAATGTTGTCAGTCTGTCGTTGTTTTTGTAATTGCTGATGCTGTTCTTCCTGTCATCAGCATATTTAATGCTGTTGAAATGATTTGGACGACAACAACAACAATTTCCTGTTATGAGCATTACATTGTGTAATTTTTACAACATGTTGTCTGCCACAAATTAGTTAATAGATTTATGTCGCATCCAAATTTACTCATTCGTATACAAAGTACACTCGCTGCGGACGACCAGGGTGTGTGTGACCAGGCTGTCAGCAAGTGCCACCAAGCACTTGAGGGGCACAGAAGCTAAGTTTTCCTTTATAATGGTATGTATAGTCTGTCGTGTTGTTTGTAACATTTTGAAGTTGTCTTCGAAGTCAGTAAATCATTGAAAGGTAAGGCTACATTCCAACAACGAACTCTGTCGTTGCATCGATGAAAATAGATTGTTGGCAAGACATTGCATTTATTTAGTAGAACTTTAGTATGAAATAAAATAACGAAATTATTTAATTCCAAACTGAAAATATACTTTATTAGATAAAACATTTTATTCCATTAGCATTTGAATATAAATTGGGGCCCATGCGCGGCTTGCACAGATGTGGCTAATTAGTCAAATTTTCCGGCAATTGGTGGTATAAAGATACAAAATATGATGGCAACCCTACATAGGGTATACAAGGGTCGAACCATACTTACGTCAATGTATACTTTTTTCAATAGTTTACATATTTTAACATCCATTTTAGTTGATCGCATGGCGTGTGCCACAAGTTGTTTCATTCTTGTATGTGTATGTATGTGTTCCTGCTGGAGATCAGTACACTAACTTCAGTTATATAATGTTAGTGCCTTGCTGACAACTGTCATCGCACGAGGTCATAAAATCATATGGTTTATATAGAGTTGGTCATCCATTTGTTGCCTTCGTTTTTTTGTTTTTCTCTTCTTTTTGGATTTGGTGTTTGGTGGACGAACCTGTTGCCTTTTTCCAATAGTTCGAAGATTGACAAATTGTTGACTGAAATTATTTGTGTGAATGTTTGACCATTTCTTTCTTTTTTTGTGTGTGGCTTCTATTTAAGCCATTTTCGTTTGCCTTATTCTGCCATATTGCCTTTAAAGTCGTTGCCAGAGATCATTTGATTTCGAAGAATTTATGAATGGAGAATAAGAGGAATTTCAAGAACTGACAAGCAGAACACAGAAGGAAACTTTTAAATGTTATTAGAACTGAAACAACTGATGGGCATTTTTGTTCGTTAAACGACGATTAAAGTAAATGGTCATTGCGAATTCCGTGGTTATTTAACATATTAAGAATTTCAAGCTCTGGAATCTTTCTGGCCATTTCGATGATCTCACTTGTGTGTCATTTTCAAACATATTTTCTGTTTGTTTAACAGTTTGATTGATTTCTTATGTCTTACGCAAAGTTTCAAATCGTCAATATAGTTTCGACATTTCACAGAAGAGGATTAGGCAAAATGGAAATATGTGCTGTAACATTAAACATAATGACGGATTTTGACGACATATCACACACACACACAAAAATTGAAGCGTTGACTAGCTAAAGTTCCGTGAAAGTATCTTCCAAATGTAATAGGAGCCTTATCAAAATTTTATTTCTTTATTGATTGCTATTGATTTTCGAAAAAGCTGTAAAATCGTGTATATATTAGGGTGGATAACAAAAATAATTGATGTTTTCACCACTCATTGGTCGGATTATTGAACGTTTAGGGTATTTTTGTGTTTTGCGACAACTAAAAACTCATATTCCTCGTAACATTTTGTGAAAAAGTAATGAAATATAGACTCAAAATGTTGAATATGGGATGAAAAATGACTGACTCCACTTTTGTGTAAATAGTTTAATAAAAATTGTTTTTCGTTGATGCAACAATAATATTTTGTTATTTATTAAATGGGTAAACAACGACAACATTCAGTCAATGACCAAATTCATTGCTGCTCCGTTCCGTCTCTCAGTGTAGACCACATCATAAGTATATCCTACCCGATTTTAATATTGCATCTTTTGTCTGTCTGTTGAAAATGATACCAACCAAACCGCTGCAGCTAGAATCATGAACATCGGTATATAGGTCCCTCTGATTGCGTAGACGCGCAACAGAAAAAATCTAAATTCGTACTTTTAGGGTTAAAATGGGGAAAAGGGGATACAAATGATACCAATTCAGCAAAAAAGAGCACCCAAAAAAGTGAACAAGATGTTCTTCTTGTGATTCGGGATCTTCACCCATGAATTTAACATAGAGTTGTCATAGGAGGGATGTCCTTTATTTTTACGGGCTTAACAGTTATTTTAAAGTATTGCAAAGCAACCACTTTTTCGCAAGATTCTATTACTGTTTTAAAAAATCCGCCGTTACCGGGGGGTAGAACAGCGGATATTCTAGATGTAGTCGGTCACTTTATAACTTTTTGAAACTCTTTCCTAAGAACTACACATTTTGAAAAATCACAGTTGGTAAATTGTGTTTTTGCTTCCCCTAAAAACATGTACATTATCCCTTTTTGTAATATCCATTTATGTTCCGCGTTTACATAATTAAAGGGGTGTACACCACCTTTTTCTACCGCGTACAAATTTCGAAAAATCCAATTTTTCTGCGCTTCTTCTTGGTCACAAGAATTTACACATCAAATTACAAGATTCTAGCTGCAATACTTTAGTTCGTACTATATTTGATCCTTTTTTGTGCCGCTCACCCCTTACATGTATAACAATGTATTTATATTGTGCTTCAACGTGGAGAGAGGAATTTACTTTCCAAATTTCATGATTCTAACTTTAATACTTTAGTTGGTACCATTTGTATCCGTTTTTGTCCCGCTCAACCCTTATAAGAACAAATTTCGAAAAAATCCATTTTGATTGCGCTTCAACGTTGTTAGAGGAATTTACACACTAAATTTCACGACTATATCTGCAATACTTAAATTGGTACCATTTTTATCCCCTTTTGTCTCGCTCACCCCTTATTAGTATAAATTTCGAAAAGGAGAATTTGAATGCCTAATTTCACGACTTTAGCTGCAATACTTTAGTTGGTACAATTTTTATCCCATTTTGTCCCGCTCGCCCCTTAAAAATAAAAATTTCGAAAAATACATTAATGTTGCAGGTTACGTTGTCAGAAAAAAATATATATATAGCTGCAATACTTCAATTGGTACCATTTTTATCCCTTTTCATCCCGTTCACCCCTTATAAGTACATTTTGGTAGCGCTTCTACGTTGTTAGATGAATTTTACGACCATAGCTGCAATACTTAAATTGGTACCATTTTTATTCCTTTTGTCCCACACACCACTTATAAGTACAAATATCGAAGAACTTATTTAGATTTGCGCTTCTATGTTGTCAGAGGAATTTACAAACCAAATTTCACGACTACAGCTACAATGCTTAAATTGGTACCATTTTTATCCCTTTTTTTCGCTCAACCCTTATAAGTACAAATCCAATTTTACTGCGCTTCTATATGGTCAGAGGAATTTACATGCCAAATTTCATGATTCTAGCTATAATACTTTTGTTGGTACCATTTTTATCCATTTTTGTCCCGTTCACCCCTTATAAGTACAAATTTCGAAAAAAATCCATTTTGATTTCGCTTCTCGTTGTCGGAGGAATTTACACACTAAATTCCACGACTATAGCTGTAATACTTAAATTGGTACCATTTTTATCCCTTTTTCTCGCTCACCTTTTATAAGTAAAAATTTCGCAAAATCTATTTAGTTTGCGCTTCTACGTTGTCAGAGGAATTTACACATTACATTTCCACCTACAGTGGGGAAATAATACTTAAATTGGTACCATTTTATCACTTTTTGTCACTCACAACCCTAAATGTACAAATTTTGAAAGATCCATTTTAATGCGCTTATACATGGTCTAACTGTAATATTTTAGATTGTACCATTTGTATCCCTTTCTGTCCCGTTCGCCCCTTAAAAGTACAAATTTCGAAAAATCTATTTTTATTTCAAGTCTACGTTGTCAGAGAAATATAGATACCCATTTTCATGAATATAACTGCAATACTTAAATTGATACCATTTTTATCATTTTTGTCTCTTTCCTCCCTTAAAAGTACAAATTTCGAAAAATTCCTATTTGTAGCTCGTCTGCATGGTCATTGCAAGGAACACACCGAATTTCATGTTTCTAGCTACTGCTGTTTAGATAGGAAGAAGTTTCGATGTTTATCCCTTTTTGTCGCATTTTACCCCCTAAAAGTACGATTTTCGTAAAACTTCGACGTCTACGGCGTAATTGGGAACTGCCCTGATGTCATGACCCTGGCTTCAGCCGTTGAGCTGAGGGCTGGAGAATTTGCGAAGATTTGCGAGAACCTTTTTAACTCCACGTGTTCGAAAAAATATCATCGAGGCATGGAACTAGATACATTTTCAATCACGGGGAGTGGTTGATTGCTTTCTGGCAAGGATGAGTTCCTTGCAAACATTTCATCCAATAAGTTAGCTTTGGCAACTGGGTTAGTGCACATCTGGTCATCTTTAACAAGAGTTGGGATAGATGAGGAGTTATCCTTTACCCTTCTTACTAATGACCAAAAGCTCTTACTTCCACTAGGAGAAGAAAGGACTTTCGTATACGAAAAGGATGCTGAAACAACACAATGATTCGAATTACCAAGAGGTGCTAGAACGACAATTTCATACTTTTCAGGGTGAACACACTGAATGTGAGTCGGTTCATTCACTAGTTGCGTCAAGTCATTATGTGCTTACCGCACGTATTGGCCCTACGGAGTTGAGTGACTCGAATAGGCAAGCCAAGAGAAATTGTGGACATTGAAATCACCAGCAAATGCAATTTCACTGTCAGGACAATTCTCTAAGTGATTGAATCGGAAAGGCCGACGAAGCGATTTAGGGATACCTCCCTTTCCGTGTTTGGACTTCTTTACACAAATCCGAAATGTAATACGTGCGTTCCAATCTTAAATTTCACGCAAAGGGAGTTAAATTCTGGATTATGTGAGCTCAAGTGCTGCTGGCTCTGGAACACTATGTCGTTTCGTACGTAGACCACAAGACCTCTATGGGGAATGAAAAGCGACAGGGTGTGACACACAGACACTTGAAAATCCTGTGGATCAGAACCATCACGCACCTGAGTTTCACAAAGGGCAAGTACATCTAGTCGATGAAAATGAATATGGGAGATTACAGAAAAAATTCGCCCTCAACCCTCGTATGTTGGCAAATTGTAATCGAAATTTACCAACCGTCATGACAAACAAGCAATAAACTAAACAGAATCAAAGTGCAAATGCATTTAACAAACCTCTCTCCCGGCCGTTTGGGGCTTATTTCATTCGGGGGTTATTTCGTGGCACCATAATCTACTTCCAATATAAAATGTGAATTTTGTAAATTATTTTTTTTGAATTGAATTTGAATTCATTTGTATTTAAATTAGAAAAATATATTGTCGGCTTGCCACAATAATGCCACTATGACGCTGAGGCCAGGAAAGTTATTTATATGGAATCTGTACAAATAAAATAAAATAAATAATAAAACGGTAGGGTTTATGCCAAATTTTAATTTCGCTAAGTGGACGCATTGACATTTTGTGGCCCGAAATTTATATCATTGTAGCAAGGATTTATTCGTTGGAGTAACAATCAGAGACACACTAATTATCTTTGTTTCTGGTGTGTACGTCTTTGGAATGTATTCGAAAAATATGTTGTAATTCATGCTCATGATATTACACTTCTGCCTTAAGTATTTGAGGTACATGCATACTTTTCCTACATACATACCTTCAATTCCCATTCCAATATAAATGATGATATAAAACGTTCCTTTACTGAGCAGAAAAATATGAAATAATGATGTTGTCAATGGCATGGCAAAATAAGAAAAATGCTCCACATTTTTAGATGAGAAATCTTTCAACTAAACATTGCTAAGCAATTGATGATAATGTTGTTGCTTCTACTTATTATAATATGAAATCTACTGTATTAAGTTATCATAAGCGGAAAAGTCAATCAATCATCACAAGTTTTTCACAACTCACAATAATAACAACAACAGCAACAAGAAGCCACTCCGTCAACATTGTGATCGAACAATGGTAATTTATGGATCATAAATTGTTAATAAAGATTGTTATGACATTAAAAACTAAATTAACAATATAAGCAGGTATAGAAAAAAGCAACAATGCAATTGTTGAAAGAAGCATGCATGAAAAGCATATTTTTCTTGTTATAATGAATTTCTCATGTGTCCGAGTAGAAACTCTTATGTGGTGGATGACGGCCGTGGATGGACGGGCGGAGGGAGCATTAGAATGTTTTCCAAGCGACTCTAATCGAACGTAAACAACAACATGTTAACAACTTTTTTAACATTGCCACCTCTACTACTTGGACTACTACTAGCATTACTGCTACTACTACGTCCACTACTGTTGCCGTTGGTGGATAAGATGGAAAAAAACACATACATAACAACACAACACATGCAGGTTCAATACTTGGGTTTGTGGATGGATCTCAACTGAACTTGTCGGGGAATGTACCCCTCAATAAGAAATGTCTAGGATTGTAGGAAATGTTTCAGTTTATTCACATGTGCAGTCATTCATAAAACTGAAAGCCAAATACAAATTCAATATTCGTCTTTGTACTAAACTTCCATAAAAGTTTTGTATTCGGATTGTATCCTACCTTAACTACGTAACTACATCTATATATCCTGAGTCCCCGGTAGTCGAGTTGGTAGCGTACTCGGCTATCAGCGTGGGGGTCGTGGGTTCGATTCCAACCAGAGGCTCTGGTCTGTCGCTGCAATAACTAGCTACAATGGTCTTAGTCACCCCGGCTCAATCCCTGGACCCAAAATTAGAATATAAATTTACTTTGTATTGTAATTCATAATAAACTAGCTGAACCCCGCCCGCTTCGCCAGGCAAAAACACAAATGGTAAAATTAAAATCAGGTTTCATATTGATCTTATCATATTGATATTATCGTGGTCAGTAATATATACGTTCCAATTTTCAGCCTTCTAGCTAAAAGACACTTTTGCCACGCCCCAACTACCCACCAAACGAAAATTCAAACTCCAGCATCATATTTATCTTTCTTGTGGTCAGTAATATATACGTTCCAATTTGCAGCCTTCTGGCTCAAAAAACACTATTGCCACACACATAAAATGAAAATCCAAATTTCGGCATCATATTTATCATTCTCGTGGTCAGTAATATTTATGTACCAATTTTACATCCTATGTCCTTCCTTGGGCCAACACGAATTCATCAAGCCCAAAATCGTGAAAATCAGACGATCCGTTATAAAGTTTTGCGTGTTCACACGGACGGCATTCTCTTTTATAAATATAGATAAAAAAATCTTTATATCCGATGTCATCGAAGTCGAAGTACAGAACCGTCCTTATTTTTAGTAATTCAAATAAAATAAACTATAGGAAGTCCCAAAATTTACGCAATATTTGAATTCAATAAAATCTAAAATGTATTTTTTACAGAAACATAATGTGCGATAGGGAATAGCTCTTCGGATAAATCAGCTCCATGATATTGTATATTGCTGGTTTATATGGTTTTCGATGAATCATCTTTGAATATTCTCTTATAATGCAATGAGCCTGTTGATATTTTGACGATGAATTAAAATAATTGCCAGAGAAATACAATTTTATCGCTCGCATGATCTGACCACGCTGTCTCATGCTGTTATTTGATCATTGGCGTAAGACGGGTAGTACAATACTATTTGTCTTAACTTAATTTTTTACTGTTTGAGTTTTATGAGTTTTGAAATTGATCGTACGGGTAGTCAAAATCATTTGCAATTTTATATTTGAAAATGTTTTTATAATCACTTTAAAACAAAAAAAAATATTTACGCATTAGCCGCGCTCCTTCTAGTAGCTCCCACACAATTGTCTATATCCTAGGTAATATTAAATCATTCATTACTTCTATACTGGAGCATGTAATCTACAATGACTTAATATTTATGTTTTTGCAATTGTTTTATAAATGTGGAAGCTAGGATCATATGCCATGAACCATTTATTACCTTCCACACAAATCATCCGGCCCCAAATAAAATTTAAATACTTAAAATTTCCATAGATATGTTCTCTGAGAGTGAGGGTATATATAAGTCGGTTTAGCCGACTGACATTTTCTTACTTGTTTTTGTATTGTTGTTTATTTACCAAAATGTTATTAAAAATTGTCAAACATCTAGCAGTGTGTACAAAATATATTCATGTGTAAACACCACTAATGTCTTAAATCGTTGTAGGAACATTCCTTAATGACAGTGTTTCTTTAACAACCCAGCAAAAACTCTCATTACAAAGTAAACTACTTCTTTTTCGGATCCGCTTCTAATTATTTTTATAAAGGGTTTGTAAAAAAATAAGTACTTCCACGCACACTTACAAAAAGTTAATAAATAAGTAGTATTATCAATAATGGGCTTAATAAATGATGAAATCAATATTTTATTAAATTATATATTTTGTATCGACTTGTTAATAATCTGAATACAGAATTTAGGGCTGTTTTTCTTTAAGCCTGAATAACTAAGCAGCGACAACAACAGCACTGCTATTCTCTGACTCACCACAAAAATGTAGAAAATTAATTTTTAAAATCTGAAGTTCTATGAAATTTATATAACTATATATATAACTACTTATTTAAACCATTATACTGAAGTAATTTTTTCATACTTCAAAATAATGCAGGACGTAACGAGCTGTCATTACTAGGTAATGCTAATAATAATGAGGTGTCATTACCAAGTTTTTGCTGGGAACATAAAACCAGTTTTCAGTGTACTGAACAGAACTGGGATACTGTTTTATATTAGGGCAGTTTTTCTTTAAGTCGGGAAAACCAGCTGCGACAACAAAAACATTAAAAAATTAATTTTTTTCTCATAATAAAAAATTGTTTTTTTTTTACATTATCTCCAACTACAGTATAAATTGTATTTATATATTTTGTATTTAAACAAATTTTCAAAAAAATATTTCGTGTTGACTTTTTTGGACTTAGCTTCGATAACCATAAATTTGGCGTACACTGGATAATTACGCAGTCCGAAATTTTGAAAATAAAATTAATTTTTCAAAATTTGTTTCCATACACATATTGATATTACTGTTGGCGGAAATTTTAAAAATATTTTTTATACCCTACACCACTTCGTGGTCTAGGGTATTATAAGTTAGTTTCGCGCCAAATGTTTGTAACACCAAGAAATAATCGAGCTAGACCCACCTTTAAGTATACCGATCGGCTTAGAATCACCAGCTGAGTCGATTTAACGATGTCTGTCTGTCCGTCCGTCCGTCCGTCCGATTGTTGTCCGATTGTCATGAAACTTGGCAAAAGTTATTTTTTCTGGCCAAGGACCATCGGTATTGAATTTGGAGGAAATCGGTTCAGATTTAGATATAGCCCCCATACAAATGTCGGTCTCGATTTGATATTTTCCGCTCTAGAAACCACATATTGTACCCGATTTTCTTTAAATTTGTTACAACATCTTATAATCCAACTAGAAACACATATGCCGAAATTGGGCAAGATCGGTTCAGATTTAGATATAGCCCCCATACAAATGTCGCTCCCTATTTCACTTTTTCCGCTTTAGAAACCACATATTGTACCCGATTTTCTTTAAAATTGGCATAACATCTTATAATCCAACTAGTAACACCTATGCAAAGATTGGGTAAGATCGGTTCAGATTTAGATATAGCCCCCATACAAATGTCGCTCGCGATTTGACATTTTCCGCTCTAGAAACGACATATTGTACCCGATTTTCTTTAAATTTTGAAGAACATCTTATAATCGAACTAGAAACACCTATGCAAAAATTGGGTAAGATCGGTTCAGATTTAGATATATCCCCCATACAAATGTCGCTCCCGATTTGACATTTTCTGCTCTAGAAACGACATATTGTACCCGATTTTCTTTAAATTTAGCAGAACATCTTATAATGCAACTAGAAACACGTATGCAAAAATTGGGTAAGATCCGTTCAGATTTAGATATAGCCCCCATAAAAATATCGCTCCCGATTTGACATTTTCCGTTCTAGAAACGACATATTGTACCCGGTTTTCTTTAAATTTTGCAGAACATCTTATAATGCAACTAGAAACACGTCCGCAAAAATTGGGTAAGATCGGTTCAGATTTAGATATAGCCCCCATACAAATGTCGCTCCCGATTTGACATTTTCCGCTCTAGAAACGACATATTGTACTGGGTTTTCTTTAAAATTGGCACAACATCTTATAATCCAACTAAAAAACCGATGGTGAAAGTGGGTAAGATCGGTTCAGATTTAGATATAGCCCTCATTCAAATGTTGCTCCCGAATGTTTAACCGATTTTGGCCAAATTTTACATATTATATTTCACAATAAACATACATGGTGAAAGCGCGTCACATCGTTCCTGGTTTCAATATACCCCCATACAAATGTCCTTTCCGATTTAACATTTTTTGTCAAACACATACAGTTACAGGATGCAAAAATCCTTCCCGATTTCAATTTTTTACCGAATTGAATTGCAATGAGAATTGTTTGTTTTGTATAATTTTTATTTGTCTGTCGGACAATTGGATCAATTACCATATTCGTTAAATTTGACTAAAGATGAATTTATAGCATATAAATTATATTCATAAAGAGTGATTTTTTTGAGGTTAGGATTTTCATGCATTAGTATTTGACAGATCACGTGGGATTTCAGACATGGTGTCAAAGAGAAAGATGCTCAGTATGCTTTGACATTTCATCATGAATCGTCTTACAAACGAAAAACGCTTGCCAATTTTTGAATTTTATTATCAAAATGCGTGCTCTGTTAAGAAAGTTCATCGCGCGCTTCCATTTTATGGTCAGTTTAATCGACCCACTGAAGCGGCTATTCGGGCTATTGTGACTAAATTTCGCACCAAATTTACATTGTTGGACATTAAACCACCAACACGCTTACGTAGAGTGCGAACTGAAGAAAATATCGCAGCTGTATCGGCCAGTGTTAATGATGACCACCAATTTTCGATTCGTCGCCGTTCGCACCAATTGGGTCTCTGTTACTCAAAAACGTGGAAATGCCAAAATTGGACTAAGCGGATGGACCACCTAAGACGCAGCCGCGGTCAACATTTAAATGAAATTATCTTCAAAAAGTAAATGTCATGGACCAATCTAACGTTTCAAATAAAGAACCGATGAGATTTTGCAAATTTTATGCGTTTTTTTTAAAAAAAAAGTTATCAAGCTCTTAAAAAATCACCCTTTATAATTTATATAATTTGTATGAACTACATAAAATTGCTCCCATGAAATACCTGGGTTTAGTAATCAAAGCGAGGTACATACGCAGGGAGTGGTGTAGGGTATTATATAGTCGGCCCCGCCCGACTTTAGCCTTTCCTTACTTGTTTTACTTTGAGTGAAATTTTAACATTTTGTTTAGATTTATGTTATCGCAGCTTAGTTAGTACCATTTTTATCCCTTTTTGCCCCCATTTCACCCCCTACGAATAAGAACCACCGAAGAAATATCAATTTACTTGATTCTAACCAATTTTTACTTGAAGTTTTTTAGTGTTTTTGATAATTAATTTATATTATTATTTAGCATTAAATACTTCACCGCAATTTTTTCAATGCTCCTTTTTGTCGATTATATTTTTTACAAAATACCTCGAATATTCCTACAAAATCCGCGAACTATTTTAAGCAATCCCCACAAAAATCCCCTGTCCCGATTTCATATTTTTGGTGCTTTTGGCATCGTGAAATCCACATGGATGGGGACAAATCCCCACATATATAGTAGGGTGGGTTGTATTGCAGAAAAAAGTAGTTGTTTTCCGTACCTAAAGTGAAAGCTTGGTTTGTTTTATGACTACCCACAAAATATTTCGGATATATCGTTTAACGTAGATACATCGATTTTACATATCCTCTAATCGTAATTCGTTTTTTCTAAAAAACCGCGGTTGTGTTTAACTTTTTGACCAAACAAAAAGTAGAGTAATAAAGTATGAGCGATTCCACGTTCAATGATATCAATGTTTTAAATATTCAATCGATTTGTAGCTAAATTAGTAGTAAATTGAAATTGGATCAAAAATTAAGAATTCCATATTCGTTTTCATGTGTTGTTCCAATTGTAGTAAAACTGGTACGTGTTCTATTTTTGATTTCTAGAATCTGTTCTACTAGTAATTAAATTCGCAACTGCTTTGAAGGTATAGGTAAATGCTCTAAAACAATGCTCTCTCAAACAACAATAATCGATGCTAGATGCTTTAGATGCTTAGAAGCTTAGATGCTTTAGAAGCAAAAACTGCTTCGCAATTGGTTCTTTTTAACTCATAATTTGTATACCCTCCACCTCTAGGATGGGGGTATACTAACTTTGTCATTCCGTTCGTAACACCTTGAAATATCGACCGTCATAAAATTCTAAGTCGATCTAGCCATGTCCGTCCGTCCGTCTGTTGAAAGCACGCTACCATAAAAACGAAAGAAGCTAGGAGGTCCATACATTGCATAAATACGTCTTATAGTCGTAGATCGGTTGGGATTGAAACTGGGCGAAATCGCCCCAAGGAGAAAAATGTTTCCCTCACAAGGACTAAAAATACCCATAATATTTTACAGTATTTTAGCACATTTTTTCAATGTGTCTGCTTGTACTTACTTGATATTGGGTGTGCGCATTCCCCCGATAACAAAAACGTGCACCATAAAACGATTTTTATTCATAGGGGGTGAAATGGGGCAAAAAGGGATAAAAATGGTACCTATCAAACGGCAACAGCTAGAAACACGAAATTCGCTGTGTACATTCCTCTAATTGAGTAGATACATAATATGAAATTATTTTTTTCAAATTCGTACTTTTAAGGGATAAAATGGGAATAGAGGGATCAAAATGGTACCAACCAAACGGCTGCACCTAGAATAAAGAAATTCGGAGTATACATTCATTGCGTATACATTGATTGCGTAGACACATAAAATAAACGGATTTTTCGAAATTCGTACTTTTTGGGGTTAAAATGGAAAAAGGGATAAAAATAGTACCAACCAAATGACAGCAGCTAGAGTCATGAAATTCGGAGTATACATTCCTCTGACTGCGTAGAAACGAAAAACAAACGTATTTTTCGAAATTCGTACTTTCAAGGGATACAATGGGTACAGGGGATAAAAATAGTACCAACTAAACGAATACAGCTAGAATGATGAAATTTGGTGTGTACATCCCTCTAATTGTATAGACACGTAAAATTAAGAGATTTTAGATATTCGTACTCTTGAGGGGTAAAAAATTGGAAAAAGGGGATAAAAATGGTACCAGCCAAATGGCCGCAGCTAGAACCATGGAATTCGGTGTATACATTGGTGTATACTGCATAGACATGCAAAATAAAAAGATTTTTCCAAATTCGTACTTTTGCGGCAAAATTGGTTGAATCACGAAGTTAAGTTATTTTGCACCATGTACGTGAGGTAATGGATTTTCAAAATTTTTACTTTTGAAATTAAAATAGAATGGAAATACAACCAACTTAGCACCCACTACATATCAATATTTATTTAAGCTTTTTGAAAATATAAATATAAGAATATTTATTTCTGAACTGATGTGAAGTATTATTTTGATATATATAGGGTAAACGTATTGGTAGCCTTGTCTTATAAGCGTGGCTTGAAATAATAAAAATGTAATATTTATTTATAAAATTATTTCTTTTTTATTTTGGTTTGGCTATATTAAAAAAAATACATTTTCCTGTAATATTACTGCACTTCTACAAAAATCGACTGCCTCTGTGGAATGCAATCCATGGTGGAGGGTATATTAACGCCGTTTTTACTTGTTTAATTTAAGCTTCTTTTGTGCTTCTAGAAGTTAATTCACTTTGAAGTTTACAAAAATTCGTCATAGCCTAAGTACTCCTAAAAAACCTTATTCCTTATTCGGAGTGTCCTGAAGTTACCAAAAGCTAATAGAATAGAAAAATGAGTCTAGACCAAAGGAATATTTGTCAAACGTGCCGTCACATCTGAATTCGTCAAAACTATGTCATTTATTTCCACTAATAACACCTATCCCAAAAAGATGTTATACGAAGAACATATTTGGCAAGACGTAGCTAATTTACACCGAAGATTCCAGCCTAGAAATAATCGGAATATTGAGGTGATTATGATATTGTTCCATTATCAGCGGAGCCACTAACAACTGGTCGATATAGGTCCGACCCGACTTGCAGTACGACATTCATCACAGAAGTCTTTAATGGCTACTTCTTTTCACCAGTCCATTCAAATCAGAGCCTACGTTGATGAGATCTGCTATCCAGTAAACTGACCCATTAGCATTCGCCAACTTCCCTCTTCAGCAAAAAACAAAAACTATAACGAGCGATGTGATGTGTGATGGTCATGGAAACATTTAAATTCTAATAAAAAGCATGGAAAAGTAACGACATGTGAGCGCAATAGTAGAGACAATGTAATTTTATGATTATTTTACAGCTGAGTGTTTGTTGTTCGTTCATGATCTAAAAAAAGTTTAAATGCATCATTCGCATGTCGCATACCCACCCGTACCCATACGCCATCATAGTATGGCACTTTGAGCCATGTATTACGGTTAGAAGGAATGAACGAGCGAACGAACGAACAAACGGACTGAATGAATGAATGAATATACAATATCATGATAAATGTATTTATTTTTACATTAACACACACACACACTCAGAAACAATAGCAACAACAAATGTCTTATTTACCAACAAAACGTTTTAACCAAACCCATATTTATCATGTCTTTAGAACAATTTCAACTGCAACGACAATGGCTATACTCAGCATCACAAAAGCCAGTGTTGCCAATGATATGAATAAATTTCAGACTTTGGAGATTATTCGACTAACTTTGAGATAAAAGGATTTTAGAGAAGAGTAAAAAAGATTCGAGGTAGCCCCACAACTATCGTATGACTTTTGTGCATAGCTATATACGAAAGCTCTAATCCCGGAAGGGGCCTGAAACCCCATAAAGTATATATATTATTGATCGTTATAAAATTCGAAGACGATCTAGCCATGTCCGTCCGTCTGTTAAAAGCACACTGCCATCTAAACGAAAGTAGCTAGGAGGTCCAAATTTTCCATAAATGTGTTTTGTAGTCGTAGATCAGATGGTCGAAAGGAAAAATTTGTCCCTCATAAGGACTGAAAATACCCCTAATAACCCCTAATATTTAGAGTATATAAGCATGTTTTTTCAGTATGTCTACTTAAATTTACTTGATATTGGATATACGCATTCCCCTTATAGCAGAAAAGTGCACCGTAAAGTGGATCTTATTCGTAGGGCGTGAAATGGGACAAAAAGGGATAAAAATGGTACCTATCAAACGACAACAACTAGAAACACGAAATTCGGTGTACATTCCTCTAATTGAGTAGATATAGAATATACACGTATTTTTTTTTTCAAAATCGTACTTTTAAGGGTGAAATGGTAATAGTGGGATAATAATGGTACCAACCAAAGAGCTGCACCTAGAATAATGAAATTCGGCGTAACATTCCTCTGATTACGTAGGTACGTAAAATAAAGGGATTTTCAAAATTGGTACGTTTAGAGGGTAAAATGGAAAAAGGGGATACAAATTGTACCAACCGAATGACCGCAGCTCGAGTCATGCATTTCGGAGTATAAATTCCTCTGACTGCCTAGACACTAAAAACAAAAAAGGTTTTTCCAAATTCGTACTTTTAAGGGATACAATGAAACAGAGGGATAACAAGTAAAAAATACGTTAAGTTCGGTTCGAATCTTATATACCCTCCACCACGGAGTGCATTCCACAGTATTACAGGCAGATTAGAGGCTGACAACTTTAGGAAAATTGTGATATTTTTATGCACATCACAATATTTGTCCTCTACTATACTTCAAGAGTAATCGAAAAGTGAAAATTAGCCAGCAATCTTCAAAAGTATGCCCTAATTATCAGGAGCTTTCAGTCATTATTACGTAGAAACAATTTTCCTCGGGGTCGATTTTCCAATTTTTTGATTCCAGCTACTGCATAATTGACCGTACCAAAAATTACTAATATTGAAAGTACTAACAATTTCAGCGTCTGCGTAGTCGGACGAATTTCACGATTCTAGCTAAGCCGCTTGATTAGTGCCGAATTTAATCCTACCATACCATTATTATTCCCATTCGCCTCATTTTACGCCAAAAGTACAAATTTCGAAAAAATCCTTTATGGTTCGCGTTTATACAGTCAGATGAATGTAAAGGGTGTTTTTTATTGAGGTATAGAACTTCGAATTGAAATAAAACACAAGAAAATCGTTTTAATGTCCATCAATTTGGCTTTATTGAAAGGATAATTTTATGCCATTAATGTTTAAATATGATTTCGGGCATGTGGCCGCCGCGGCTGGCTCGAATATAGCCAATTCTACAGGTTCAATTTTCAACCACTCCAATTGCTGTGCACGGTGGCGAATCGATTCATTCGGGTCCTCTTCAATACTTTGCTCTACAGCGGCAATTGTTTCTTCGGTGCGCACTGTTCGACGTCTCTGCGGATGCGTATTATCACATAGAGTAAACGTAGTGCGAAAACGATCCATGGTTAACCGAATTAATTGCTCTGATGGACGATTATGTCGACCATATGGACGGAGCTTGCGGTGAACTTCGCGAACTGAACCATTACTTTCGAAATAAATTTGCACGATTTGCAAGCGTTGTTCTTTTGTCAACCTGTTCATGATAAAATGGCAAACCAAACTAAATATTAATCACTTGACAGCTGACAAAATGGCCGCCAGTTAAAAAAGTGATGCCAACTTAAAGTTCTATACCCCAATAAAAAACACACTTTATATATCAATTTCATGATTTAAACTTCAGTGGTTTGTTTGGTACCATTTTTATACCTCTTTTCCAATTGTATCCCTAAAGTAAAAGTCCAAATTTCGAAATCGAATCCTTCTATTTTACGTGTCTACGTAATTAGAGGAATGTACACAACGAATTTCATGATTTTAGCTGTTGTCATATCATCGGTACCATTGTTATCCCTTTTCGTCCAAAAAGTACGAATTTCAAAAATTCCTCTATTTTACTTATCTACATATACATTCCAAATTTAATGTTTCTAGTTGTTGTCGTATAATTGGTACCATTTTTATTCCTTTTCGTACCAAAAGTACGAATATAAGCTTTTTTGAAGAATGCTACCTTATATCTACTTTTTTGAATTGACTTGAAGTATTATTTCGATATTTATAGTATAAACATGTTTGTAGCCTTGCTTTATAAGCATAATTAAAATTATATATTAACTAGCAGTACCCGCTGTTTCGCACGCGAAAAAGCCAGTTATTTGTTAGTTTTATCCGTCTCTGTTTTTGGATAGTATTTATTTAATTTTCTTTTGGTGGATATAGATAAATCTAAAATAGTAATTTGGAAACCTCCTATTAGCACTCACACAGAGTCAAAGGAATGTGCTTGACTATTTTAGCTGAACTACCTTGTATGTATAATTTTCTACCAAGTTTTGAACAAAATATTACAGCCATTTATATCCTCGATCTCATGTTTTTAGATTCAGCCAGCCAGTTTATAACTTTTTGCACTTCTTTCCCAAAAAGTACACATTTTGAAAAATCACTAAAGGTAACATGTGTTTTTGCTTCCCCTAAAAATATGAACTTTATTTGGTAACACATTTATTCCTTGTTGTCCCGTATCCCCCTTTTAAGTACAAATTTTGAAATATCCATTTATGTTCCGTGTTTACGTAATTAAAGGATTGTACAGCATTTTTATCCCTTTTCGTCCCGCGCACCCCTTAAAAGTACAAATTTCGAAATATCAAACTACTGCTCTTCTATATGGTCAGAGGAATTTACACAATAAATTTCACAATTCTAGCTGTAATACTAAAGTTGGTACCATTTTTATCCCTTTTTGTCCCGCTCGCCACCTTAAAGTAAACATTTCAAGAAATCCATTTATATTGCAAGTATACGTTGTCAGAGAAATTTAAACAAAAAATGTCACGACTATAGCTGAAATATTTTAGTTGGTAATATTTTTATCCCGCTCATTGTTTATAAGTACAAAATTCGAAAAATTCGTTTAGATTTGCGCTTCTCGTTGTCAGAGGAACTTACACACCACATTTCACGACTTTAGCTCCAATACTTTAGTTGGTACTACTTTTATCCCTTGTTGCTCACCCCTATAAGAAAGTTTCGGAAAAATCCAGTTAGATTGCGTCTTACACACAGTTTACACTCCAAATTTCACGACTATAGCTGCAATTCTTAAATTGGAACCCTTTTTGTCCCGCCTACCCCCTAAAAAGTACAAAATTCTAACAATCCAATTATACAGCGCTTCTACATGGTCAGAGGAATTTACATACTAAATTTCACGATTCTAGCTGTATTACTTTAGTTGGTACCATTTTTATTCCTTTTTGCCCCTCTCATCCCTTAAATGTACAAATTTCGAAAAATCCATTTATGTTACGCGCCTACATGGTCGGAGAAATGTACATGCCAAATTTCACGATTCTAACTACAATAATTTAGTTGGTACAATTTGTATTCCTTTTTGTTCCGCACACCCATAATAAGTACAAAATTCGAAAAATTTATTTAGATTTGCACTTCAACGTTGCCAGAGGAATTTACATACCAAATTTCACGACTATAGCTTCAATACTTAAATTGGTACAACTTTTATACCTTTTTTCCGCGCACCCCCTAAAAGTACAAATTTCGAAAAATCCAATTTTATTGCGCTTCTATATGGTCAGAGGAATTTACATACCAAATTTCACGATTCCAGCTGTAATACTTTAGTTGGTCCCATTTTTATCCCTTTTTGTCCCGCTCGCCCCTTAAAAGTACAGATTTCGAAAAATCCAATTTTACTTCTATAATGCCAGAGGAATTTACATACCAAATTTCACGATTCTAGCTGTAATACATTAGTTGGTACCATTTTTATCCCTTTTTTCCCGCTCTACCCTTAAAAGTACAAACTTCGAAAAATCCAATTTTACTTCGTTTCTATATGGTCAGAGTAATTTACATACCAAATTTCACGATTCTAGCTGTAATACTTTAGTTGGTACCATTTGTATCCCCCTCATCCCTTAAAAGTAAAAATTTCGAAAAATCCCTATTTATAGCTCGTCTGCATGGTCATTGCAAGGAACTCACCGAATTTCATGTTTATAGCTACTGCCGTTTAGTCAGGACGAAGGTTCGATGTTTATCGCTTTTTGGGCCATTTTATCCCCATAAAGTACGAATTT
>CANDYM010000411.1:0-57006 GCA_947397865.1 Polietes domitor
AAATATGACGTAGACGTCGGCTAAGAAAGGGTTTTACAAAATTCATACTTTTATGGAGCAAAATGGGGCAAAAAGGATAAACATCGAACCTTCGTCCTAACTAAACGGCAGTAGCTAGAAACATGAAATTCGGTGAGTTCCTTGCATGGTCATTGCAGACGAGCAACAAGCGAGCGAGCGGAAAAAAAGGGATAAAAATGGTTCCAACTAAAGTATTACAGCTAGAAACGTGAAATTTGGTATGTAAATTCCTCTGACCATATAGAAACGAAGCAAAATTGGATTTTTCGAAATTTGTACTTTTAAGGGACGAGCGGGACAAAAAGGGATAAAAATGGTACCAACTAAAGTAGTACAGCTAGAAACGTGAAATTTGGTATGTAAATTCCTCTGATCATATATGAACGAAGTAAAATTGGATTTTTAGAAATCTGTACTTTTAAGGGGCGAGCGGGACAAAAAGGGATAAAAATGGGAGCAACTAAAGTATTACAGCTAGAATCGTGAAGTTTGGTATGAAAATTCCTCTGTCATTATAAAAGCGCAGTAAAATTGGATTTTTCGAAATTTGTACTTTTAGGGGGTGCGCGACAAAAAAGGGATAAAAGTTGTACCAATTTAAGTATTGCAGCTATAGTCGTGAAATTTGGTATGTAAATTCCTCTGACAACGTAGAAGTGTAAATCTAAATAAATTTTTCGAAATTTGTACTTATTATGGGTGTGCGGGACAAAAAGGGATACAAATTGTACCAACTAAATTATTGTAGTAGGCGTGTACATTTCCCCGACCATGTAGGCGCGCAACATAAATGGATTTTTCGAAATTTGTACATTTAAGGGATGAGAGGGGCAAAAAGGCATAAAAATGGTACCAACTAAAGTATTACAGCTAGAATCGTGAAATTTGGTATGTAAATTCCTCTGACTATGTAGAAGCGCAGTATAATTGGATTGTTCGAAATTGTTATTTTTTAGGGGGTAGGCGGACAAAAAGTGTTCAAATTTAAGAATTGCAGCTATAGTCGAGAAATTTGGAGTATAAACTGTGTGTAAAGCGCAATCTAAATGGATTTTTTCGAAATTTTCTTATAGGGGGGTGAGCAACAAGGGATAAAAGTAGTACAAACTAAAGTATTGTGTACTTTTTGGGAAAGAAGTGCAACAAGTTATAAACTAGGTGGCTGAATCTAGAAACATTAGATCGAGGATATAAATGGTTGTAATATTTTGTTCAAAACTTGGTAGAAAATTATAAAAATTATACATACGAAGTAGTTCAGCTTAAAATAGTGCATATCGACATTCCTTTGGCTGTGTGTGAGTGCTAGCTAATAGGAGGTTTCCAAATTACTATTTCAGATTTATCTATATCCACCAAAAGAAAATTAAATAAATACTATCCAAAAACAGAGACGGATAAAATTAACAAATAACTGGCTTTTTCGAGTGCAAAGCAGCGGGTACTGCTAGTATGGACTATATGAGTGGGGGTACCATAAAGGGTATATCAGTTTCATTCATCTCCAAATTTAAACTAAGTCTAGGAAAAATGCTACTATATTCAGAGTTTCAACAAATTTCTCAATTCCTTTCGAGAGTTATCATGCACATCAGCTAGCCAAACACAAATGGGATTTTTGATATAAGTCACTCCTTCAATGCGTTAATATTTTTCTATCCCAAATGATATATAAGCTCCTACTCCGTAGAGTGAGGGGATAATGATATCAGCTTAAGAAATATTTTTTGTAAGAAAATAATTTCATAGGATCTGGAGAATTTGGTGTGATATATAGTTGCGCAACATAAAGCGATTTGTCAAATTTTGTGAGCGTTTACAAGCGATTTACACTGAAAGGAATGTCCTTACACCGCATACGAAGTAGCGGGTATTTACTAGTGATCGTATAAATGAATATTAATTGGACCACTATTTCACCTAGAGAGTACTATCGCAGAATAAAAACTCGTCTACACTTTAGGACTACAATTTTTCAAAGGATAACATTTTTCAAAAAATGTTTGACTTATTAACACCCTACAATACTGACATAAGTGTCAAATTAATAAGGAAAACAACTGTTTAGATTACTTCAAATGTCATATTTCTATATGCTTTAGTTTAGCATTAACCATCATTTCAAATTGTGGCCTTCCTTCTTCAATTAATAATAACTATTTCTGGGCATTATACTACCCAAAAACCAATCGCTTCATCTATCTCAATTTTTGAGCTGAATTATTCATTTATAATCCGACTCATTACCCCAATTCTCCCACTGTTCAATGGAGTATCTGCTGGATTATATTAAGCTGGGATACAACTTCATCCCTGATGAAGTAGTCTGTGGCTGACTATCCTCTATCTTCTCAACTGCACAAAAACCAATCCAAAAATTATTCTGAAACAAAGTACACACTCACATAATGCCATAAAAAGAAGAAGGAATCCTCCGGATGCCATGTATAAAAAGTAACCTTTCTCAACATGATAGACTCGATGACAAACACCCTATTTTTAGTATCATATCATACTCGTTCTGAAAAACCCATAAATTATTCAAGTATTTTTTTCTTCGCATTTTATATTCATAATTTTGCTCTTTGCTTCTGCTAACAAACATTTGCTTGTCAAGACAAGTATGTCTTCTCAACAAACCTTGAACGTGATGCCATTCCACACAATAGCCAACAAACGATTCGTGTAAGCCACAAACATCAAAAACAAAAACAAAACGAAAACTTTAATACAAATAATTCCTTTTAATACATACTCTCGTACTTATGTACACAGCGATGCATATATCCGAACGGAAGACAAAGACCGACAGCATAAATTTGCCATCATCAGCATATCACATGTCACGTCTTCGCCGCATCACTCCATCACAACACATCATTAAATATAATCTCTCGCTCAGACTAGAAAGCCGCAGACACGCTTATTCATCCGAAGTGAGTGATAAAATCGTGCCACATCATCATCACAACAGGCAACTGTAGCCGAGACAAGAACCCAATTTCATGCATTGTTACAATTAACACGCCGTGGCGATGGTAAAGTCTTCCAGACAAAGGACCGACCACCCCGATTTATTTTAAAGTTCATACAATTTTGAAGAAGATGATGATGACGATGATTGAAAAACCATTGTGATGTTTTCAATAGAGAATCATACTCACAAAAAATCGAAAAATAAACCTCAAACGTAACATCGAAAGTAGAAAGCGTTGGTGTGCGAAAGCTTTTATGCTGCCCGATATGAAGTTGGTCATTGGTTCTTGGTCGTGTATGTGAAGACAGATATATTCAATCACCCAACTGCGTCTTATAGCATTTCTTTTAGACCGACTGAAAAGGAAAACTATTTTGATACAAAAAAATGTAAACGTACAGTCGATCAAACCGACATATGTATATTAGGCTGGGTCGCTGTCCATTTATAAGCTGGGCCGCTGTCCATACAAATGCAAAAACAATTTCCAGTCTCCTCACGAAAATAAAGTTTAGATTGTTTAATGATGATATGCAATATATTTCGTTCCTAGATCAAACCGTCTGTGAGTTAAGCGATTCTAAAAATCATGTTTGTCATTTTTTTCTAAATCATTTTAAATACTAATTTTGATTTTGGTCTTAAAGTAACTTATTGGTCAAATTATAGTAATTTTGCTGTGTTTTTCATAGTGACAGCTGAAAACTTTTTCGTATAAGATGATAGTATTTTATAAAAAAATAAATAACTACAGGAAATAGCATTCTAATGATGCCTAAATTATGAATTTAGGAAGGAAAACATAGTCAGTGATGCCATTTTTTCCGATATTCACCTTTCGAAATGTATCGATTCCATCTATTTAGTTTTCATAACTCCTTTTGCTACATGTTTCCAAGAAATGTAAGTTTTTAGCTGTCACTCCAATAATACGACTAGAATAAAATGTTATATTTACAGTGTTTACAAGTGTATATAATTTCAGAAATAAATTTTGGACAGAGTCATCCCCAGTGGAGTTAAAAGTAGGACCGACCCCCATTAATTATCCCTAACCAACATTTTTTCCAAACAAACTAACCCCCTATCACCACTTCTTAAGGGAAGTTGATATACTTCCTATAATGCTTAAGGGGGCTCCCATTCAAAAGCAAACTTGTATAACATATGCTCCCACCACTCTAGGGTAGTCAAATGTACCAAATGTTACGGCACAGCTCATTGTTATAGTCGCCAATTAATGCAACGGCTCTTTCGGTAATGTCCTTGACAAGATGTAATCTACGGCCCATTACGGAGCGGAGATCGGGGGCAGGTATGTTTGAGGAAAATGTTGGGGAGAGAAAATTAATGGGAGCCAGTCTTACATGTCTTCTCTATTGGGGTGACTAGGGGGCTGTTTTGAGCCTTTCCTGCATTAAAAAAAATTAAAAAATGTGTGGGGACCACCATAAGGATTGAAGATAGTTCTGATGTCAGATAATTGACTCCACTAGGGGCTTTCTTGGGACAGTTAGAGTGGTGGGAGAAAATTTTACAAAAATTTGTTTTTATATGGGAGCCCCGTTAAGGAGCCCCATAGGGGGTACGTTTGTTGAGGAGGGAAAATTAATAGGGGTCGGTCTTACATGGTGATGACTCCGAGGCAGTTTTACGGCCTTTTGTGTATTTTTACCTCTTTTCCCTCACCTTTGACCCCGATGAGGACCCTCTTACACTCACCCCACCACCCCCATTTTTTGGCTCATGAATATTTTTCCGAACCTCACACAATTAGGCGTTTTAGCATACCAAAATTGAAAAGACGTGCAATATTCCACCCCAGGTTCGATCTGACCTATTTTCACCATAGGTGTTTTTAGTTAAAATATAAGATTTTTTGGTAAATTTGAAGAAGATCCTTTAAAATATATGGTTTCTAGAGCGGAAAATGTCAAATCGGGAGCGAAATTTGTATATAAATAGCGAATTGGAATTTTCTTTTCCGAGCTATTCGGCCAGCATTCAGGCATCGATTTCGAATTTTTGTCACTTCGGGCTTTATTTTTATACCCTACACCACTTCGTGGTCTAGGGTATTATAAGTTAGTTTCGCGCCAAATGTTTGTAACACCAAGAAATAATCGAGCTAGACCCACCTTTAAGCATACCGATCGGCTTAGAATCACCAGCTGAGTCGATTTAGCGATGTCTGTCTGTCCGTCCGTCCGTCCGTCCGTCCGTCCGTCCGTCTGCTGTCCATCTAAGCTTGTTCGCACTCTACAGGTCGCAATTGCTATCCGATTGTCATGAAACTTGGCAGAAGTTATTTTTTCTAGCCAAGGACCATCGGTATTGAATTTGGAGGAAATCGGTTCAGATTTAGATATAGCCCCCATACAAATGTCGCTCCCGATTTGACATTTTCCGCTCTAGAAACGACATATTGTACCCGATTTTCTTTAAATTTTGCAGAACATCTTATAATCGAACTAGAAACACGTATGCAAAAATTGGGTAAGATCGGTTCAGATTTAGATATAGCCCCCATACAAATGTCGCTCCCGATTTGACATTTTCCGCTCTTGAAACAACATATTGTACCCGATTTTCTTTAAATTTGGCAGAACATCTTATAATCCAACTAGAAACACGTATGCAAAAATTGGGTAAGATCGGTTCAGATTTAGATATAGCCCCCATACAAATGTCGCTCCCGATTTGACATTTTCCGCTCTTGAAACAACATATTGTACCCGATTTTCTTTAAATTTGGCAGAACATCTTATAATCCAACTAGAAACACGTGTGCATAAATTGGGTAAGATCGGTTCAGATTTAGATATAGCCCCCATACAAATGTCGCTCCCGATTTGACATTTTCCGCTCTAGAAACGACATATTGTACCCGATTTTCTTTAAATTTTGCAGAACATCTTATAATCCAACACGTATGCAAAAATTGGGTAAGATCGGTTCAGATTTAGATATAGCCCCCATACAAATGTCGCTCCCGATTTCACTTTTTCCGCTTTAGAAACCACATATTGTATCCGATTTTCTTTAAAATGGGCACAACATTTTATAATCGAACCAGAAACATCTATGCTGAAAGTGGGTATGATCGGTTCAGATTTAGATATAGCCCCCATACAAATGTCGCTCCCGATTTGACTTTTTCCGCTCTAAAATCCACATATTGTACCCGATTTTCTTTAAAATTGGCACAACATTTTATAATCGAAATAGAAACATCTATGCTGAAAGTGGGTATGATCGGTTCAGATTTAGATATAGCCCCCATACAAATGTCGCTCCAGATTTGACTTTTTCCGCTCTAAAATCCACATATTGTATCCGTTTTTCTTTAAAATTGGCACAACATCTTATAATCCAACTAAAAAACCTATGGTGAAAGTGGGTAAGATCGGTTCAGATTTAGATATAGCCCCAATACAAATGTCGCTCCCGATTTGACTTTTTCCGCTCTAAAATCCACATATTGTACCCGATTTTCTTTAAAATTGGCACAACGTTTTATAATCGAAATAGAAACATCAATGCTGAAAGTGCGTAAGATCGGTTCAGATTTAGATATAGCCCCAATACTTATGTTGCTCCCGAATCTTTAACCGATTTTGGCCAAACTTTACATATTATATTTCAGCAATAAACATACATGGTGAAAGCGGGTCACATCGTTCCAGGTTTCAATTTACCCCCATACAAATGTCCTTTCCGATTTAACATTTTTTGTCAAACACATACATTTACAGGATGCAAAAATCCTTCCCGATTTCACTTTTTTACCGAATTGAATTGCAATGAGAATACAATACATACGCAGGGAGTGGTGTAGGGTATTATATAGTCGGCCCCGCCCGACTTTAGCCTTTCCTTACTTGTTAGTAGTATTCATGTTTTGAAATACACTTTGAACTGTTGATTTGCATAATTTCAAGAGATTCGATATTTCAACAAAATATTTAATTCCGCGGTTTACAACCAATTTTCGAACATTTGCTAAAATTTCTTTTCGATGATCCATTGCCACAAGAAATATATTACGTTCAACTGTCCAACTAACAAACTACGAAGTCTAAAACGTAACGCAAAAATAGAAATTAAAATATGGTTATTTTTCCGCTTTTATTCTGCAGAAATCAACAAAATGGAGGGTAACATCTAGGTCGTATGTAGACTTTTGTCAATGCATTTTTTAGTATTTCGTGAATATTTTTCTAAGATAGTGGTAAAATACGGATTTTTTGGTACTTGTTATTAAAAAGAGATTTCAAATAAAACTGCATCATAACATTTCTTCATAATGCTACTAAACTCGTCCGGAAGCCGAAATTGGGGTCGTATGTTGACTTTTGTCGGCGAATACACAGAGTACCAATTGCTAGTATAGATTTTCAATATTTCATGTGAAACGCAACAAAAAATGTTCTTATATTTAAGAAAGTTTGTAAATTTCTACTTTGGAATAAAAGAAATATACACTAGGGTGTACCAAATCTGAAAATAATATATATATTTTTTTAATTATTTCTCTTAGTTTCCTGTAATTTGTTAATAATCAAAAAAGATTTTTTTAATATTTCTTAAATTTCAGACAAAGATTATAATGATAATAAGATTAAAAATGGAGTTCCTGGTATTTACTCAATTACATTTGCAGTTGGAAATAAAAATGTTTAATAGAAATAATTGAAACTATTTACTTATAGCTGTATTCAAAACAGTTGTGGATATTCGTGACTTAAATTAATCTTTGTTTTTTTTTTTCAAAAGCGTTGTTCCAAATTATTTCGGCGTTATCACTGTCCATTCGTGAGCGTTACATTTTTTTAAGATTTTAGTGCTTATTTATGGAGCATCTTACTAACACTGTTAACAAAAAAATATTTTTAAAAATCGAAGAGGTATTTTGTTGTTAAATAAAAAAATTACAGGGAATTAAGAAAAAAATAAAATATATCTGTTCTTATGATTTGATAATTTTATATTAAACTAGAAGTAATTTGTTTTAACTTCGTCATGAAAACTATATTTATATAAAATTACCTCATGTTAAAATATCTGATTTCTGCAATTTCATATTTTTTCAAAATCGAAAAGTACAGTTCTATTTCTCTTATTCTATTTCCTTTATTTACATACTTTTATTAAAATTTGAGAACCGAAGGAATATTTCTGTTTCCCAGAGACTAAGTCAACATATTTTTAAAAAAGTGTTAATTTTCAATACGACTTTAAGTGGATGACAATGACATGATTACATGGTTATTTGACAGAAAAGTAATTTAAAGAGTTCGAATCTATGAAAATATTTCTTACAAAACAAATAGCGAGTTCTTAAAAAATGTCTTTAAATACTCTGTTCCAAATTTGTAACAAAAATCAAAGGTTCAGTGTTAAATTTATTTTATAAATTTTTTTCAAACTCGTTTGTAGTTTGTGCAATTGTTTTTCGCCGTAAACAATAAAAGTTACTGTGACAAACACAACTGCTCAACTGGAGAATTTATCAATTGAATTAAGTAACACAAAGCATAGCGAATAGTAATGTCCTGCAGCTGAAGTAATTCGATTATTCAACACTCCCACAGTGACGTCATAATCGCAAAGAGCGAGTATCCTATGCAATCCTTGTGCTATCCTTTGAGATTTCATTGCAGATACATAGTTTCAAAACACATACACACACAATTCTATTTTTGTGCAAAAAATAAATATTTTAAATGTCTTATTTTACGTGTCTGTATTTTGGAACGTGTCCCATTTTTCCCTGGACAAGGATGTAACGAATTTAATACCATCCAGCCAGAATACAAATAAGTAACGTCAAAAGATTCACCATCCACAGACACTATGGTCACTCTCCATCTAAACAAATAGAAAACATGCGTTCGTATATATGTGTATGTGTGTGTTTGCTGTGCGAATATGTTCAAGTAAAACTTTGTGGTTTACGCTACGCTTATGTTAACATCGGTAATCCCAGTGAGCCAACAACATCACTCTTTCTCTCGTTTCGTGACGCTTCAATGAACACTTTCACGAAATAGTTGCTTGCCATTGTGGTGTGATGCGGTGAGTGTATGTATGTGAGTTGGTGAGTGTGCGTCCGTCTGTGTGTGCATGGCAGGGTATTCTATTTAAATGTTACTAACATTACAGCTAATGACTGCGGTGGTAGTGGTACGTGGTGCTTGGTACGTGAAATGTGTACCAGGGTACGTAAGTTAACGTCGGAAATTGTGAGGACTTCTCTTCTGGCTAAAAGGATTAACTATTTTTTTGTTGGGAATTTTGTAAACACCCCCTCCCGCTACAGGAATATTACAAATTAGATAGACACCTTTATGTGTGCAAGCGAGCCAGACCGATGCTTTTTTACACCGTGCGACACTAATTATGGGTCGTGAAAATAAATCTATATAAATTTTTAGAAAATGAACTAACAAGTGATAAAATTTGTTTATGTACTGTAGAACTGTGTTAAAAATGTTCTAAAATTTCCTTGAAGATTAATGAAGGATCAACATTTGAAAGAGTCTTTTTGCGACTTTCTTGTTCCACATCCCAATAATTGTATACTTCACATAACCTCAAGTCTTTTTAAACGAAAACTCGACCAGATTATGAAAAAATAAGTACGCAGTTTTGTTATATTTCGCGTCAACTTTCAGAATTAGACATTTCTATGACCCATCAAATTCTTTCCATTCACGGTGCTATAATGTGTCAAAATAGCATGTTTTTGCCAAATCAGCACCAAAAACAACATTGGTCATAAATTTTGTAACATTTTTCTTTAATATCGACCAAAGTAATATTACAACAAAACAGACAAGGTTAAGAAACCTTGTTTCGGGAGTTGTCTGCGTACTTATTATTTTCAAACATTTTGTTTTCAAAACACTTTTTGCAAAAAGTGATAATTTTCTCAGGTTCATATCTTGCAAACCGTTTGGAATTTTAAACAAAAATTCAAGGAAACAAATCCAACACAAAAATTTACATAAGATCTCAATAAACAACTTCCTAGAACATATTAACTTCCTAGGAAAGATTCTTAACACCGTTTAGGTAGGAAAAATATATCTTGCAGGACTGTTTCTGTTAGCGGTCAGTCCGACTACAGTGCGTATGAGTGATATTATTTTTAATCAACACGTATACGCTACCTACACACACTAGGGATAATTTGAAGAAAATCGGTTAAGATTTAGATGTAGCCTCCATACAAAAATAGAGTACACATTATACATAGGAACACCTACTATTAAAGAGTACCATATTGTCCCCATAAACATAGGTTCTTGTTTTGATGTAGACCCCAGTCAAATAGGGCTCAGAGACTATATATAATTTATATGAACTACATAAAATCACCCTATTAACAACCTGGATTTAGTAATAAAAACGAGGTATATACGCTGGGAGTGCTTGTTTTTCTTTTGAACTGACAGAACCGATTTGTCACATTCTTTTTACCGTTTTCTGTCCCCATATGAGGACACCTGTTTAATGGCAAACAAGTGAACCACAGTTTTCGCTAGGCGTTAATGGGTTAAATGTTTTCAGTATTGTCTATCGTCCATCGTAGGGCTTTTTTGATTTAAGGTCATGCTCAGAAGTCATGCATTTTTTATCAAAAATTTTTATGAAAATTCGTGTTTTTTCGAGCATTTTTACAAAAACAAAATAAGAAAATTGATGAATATTCGTATATTTAGTGCATTTTTACAAAAAAGAATTGAAAAAATAATTGAATTTTGTCTGATGATGCCTAACAGGGGTTTTAATAACATGGTCACAATTGACGGCATTCTGTAACTTTTCTAATTTTAATTTTATTTAAATATTGGTCAAAGTGTCTTCTATATACAGTACGAGCTCGATGATCGCAACTAATTACTGACCATGCCTGTTGCAATAACCGAATAAACCCCAAATTGACCTTTGAATACTTGTTACAGACTAAACTCAATAGATTGATTGAACTGTTTGCAGCCTTTCGTTTGGATTTTTTCTGATTTATTAAAACCACATTGCATAGGTATGAACGATTTGGGAGTCGGCGAATTGTTTCTGCATAATTAAGTTTCGAATGAGCTCTCAGAAATTCTAAAAATATATTTTTCAACATTTCGTGAAACTATAAATGACTGACAACTATAAATGTGTTATAGTTCCGGATTCGATATCAACTCTGAAAAATATGAGCTATCGAAAGGCCGGAGACTTTACCTTTCGGAATTTTGATTTCCGAAAACTTTGATCAACCAAGGATACTGTAACTAGATTTGCAATCTGCGGACCACAATTTTCCAAATAAGTTATTTAAGGAATCTCCGATAAAAAAGTAAGTGTTGTATGTATACTCAACTCAAAACAATCTACAATAACGAAGCAGGAAATAAACTAAGCAAAAAACTGTAAAAAATTACAACAATTGGTCGAAGCTTACACTAAATTCTACTAAATATACATGATTGTAAGTTGGATTGATATTCATTTGGATGGCATCGCTGTATATCGCTGTAAATTTCCACACATCCGAGTCTGCTGGGACAATTATATGGGGTTTCGCGGTCCTTCTAATTCAGCTTCGTCCAGGTTTAATTCAAAGAATCTTCATCTATCCAGAAAATAGAAAACGAACATTACAAATTTTGTACAGAAGTTGCGGTAATAGAGACAATAAGTTGCGCTTATAAGGACTCCAATGCTTTTATTTAGTTGGTTGCAAACAACGAGCAGTTGTGATAAGATGCGATCATCAAGCTCGCACTGTATGTACAATAAAAGTTATTTTCCTAAGTTTTATAAACAAAATCCTCTTTATATCTGTTTTTTAATGACAATAATATTAAAAATTACCAAAAATCTTATACAAAAATTGCCAATATTTCTTATGAAAAACGGCAAAAAATTTGGTGGTATTACCTTTGCTCTGTGAATCCGGCATGGACATTTCATTTTTTTTTTATTTTAGAGCACTTTTCATATTTTTTTGGTCATCTACCTTAAGAGTGTTTTTTCATGTCACCAAAAATACGTACATACATACTTACGGTCATAAATACTTGCATTTTAATTGTTTCGGTTGTCCCTATTGTGTTCCTTTACGCCTAAAGTGTGTTTCAGATACACACTTTAGGCGTATTTTGTCACAAATAAAGTATAAAAAAAATAATTATAATTAAATTGTCGCTAATTGTTATTATATTTAGAATGCAATCTAAAATCGTTTTAAATTTAGTTTCGACCCCGGTATTAATCATTGGCATCAGCGAGGCGTGTTTGTTGACGTAGATGCACAGATTTAATGCATTTCATACAATTTTATGACGCTTCGATGTGAAGGTTGCCACAGGCAGTGGTTCAGAATCATATTCCATCGCCCAAAATTCGATAATATTTTTGAGTTCTGTAATGGCCTAAGTATAAATTAATAATAAACCTAAGAACTATCTCTTAAAATGTATGAGAAACAGAATCTGAAAAGGTGAAAATATGTGATACCAAAAATATGTTAAAAACATAAAAACAAAATAATTAAAATTTTACTTTCCTTTCAAATCGAAAAAAGCGAAAAGTAATCAACTTTGGGCTAATTTATAAAATATATCCGATTTTCAATGTTTACTGGAACAAAAGTTATTACAATTTGGCCGACTAATTTTGATTCTGAATTACAGTACGCTGACGTCAGGCGTAGTTTTTGCTTATTTTATTACTAAAGGCGAAAGTCAGCATTATGAAATTTATAGGGTAGCTCCACAATCTAACGGAGCGTCTTAAGAAAGGATGTTTTTCTAATTTTCTTAGTTTTTGGGGACAAATAGAGAAAAAAGGGTTAAACACGAAACATTCGTCCTGACAAAATGGCATTAGCCACAAACATGCAATTTGGTGCACGCAATCCTTAACAGATGAAAAGGGATACAAATGGTACCACCTAAAGTATTGCAGTTAGAAGCGTGAAATTAGCTCTGTAGATTCGTCTGACCACGCAACAGAAATCGATTTTTCGAATTTTTTACTTTTATGGTGAAGCGATACAAAAATGGTACCAACCAAAGTTTTACAGATAGAACCGTAAAATTCAATGTAAATATAAATTGATTTTTCGAAACGTTACAAAAAAGCAATAAAAATGACACAAATCGGTGTACTTCTTCGTAAGCGTAAAAGCGTGGCATAAATGGACTTAAAAACAAGTAAGGACAGACTAAAGTCGTGCGCGGCCGACCATATGATACCCTACACCACTCCCTGCATATATACCTCGTTTTGATTACTAAACCCAGGTTGTTTATGTGGAAATTTTATGTCTGTAGTTCATATAAATTATACAATATACTATAAATTAATCTTTAGTCATACATGTGATGGGCCCATACAAAAACAAAGTCGGTGTGAGCCCATCTCGTTGAGCTGCGCCTAAATATAACGATTATTTTCATCAAGATTTGCTGTAATAAGTTGAATCCAAAGTGTTATCAATAAATATATTTGTGTAATGGTCCATGGTAATATGAAGGCTGTACTGAAAATAGGTGGGACATGGACCCATATGATCTAATTTTCCGGCAGGTATTCCGCGAGTAAATATTACATGATTTGGAAAAATTGATGAAGATTCGATGACATATGCAGGTTTTACATTGGCAATAGAATAAATCGGACGGACATTTGTATGGGGGGCTATATCCTAATACTTGGGGCCTGTGCCAAAAACATGATCCTATATAGTTCTCATTTACGGTAGGTATTCCTAGTTAAAATATACCATGATCTGTAAAATTTTACCAAAATCCCATGTAAGCTGTAGGTTCTAGAACGGTAATAGTGTAAACTGGAGCCCAGTTGTACGAGCGCAATACCAAACCAGTAAGGAAAGGCTAAAGTCGGGCGGGGCCGACTCTATGATACACTCCACTTTCAATCCGAATACAATTCAATTCGGTGAAAAAGTGAAAACGGGAAGGATTTTTGTATCCTTTAAATGTATGTGTTTGACAAAAAATTTTAAATCGGAAAGGACATTTGTATGGGGGTATATTGACATCTGGAACGAAATAGGTGAAATATAATATGCCAAAATCGGTTAAACATTTGGGTGCAACATTTGTATTGGGGGCTATATCTAAATCTGAACCGATCTTACACACTTTCACCATAAATGTTTTTAGTTGGATTATAAAATGTTGTGCCGAATTTAAAAAAATCGGGTACAATATGTGGTTTCTAGAGCGGCGAAAGTCAAATCGGGAGCGACATTTGTATGGGGGCTATATCTAAATCTGAACCGATCTTACCCACTTTCTGCAAAGGTGTTTCTAGTTGGATTATAAGATATTGGGCCAAATTTAAAGAATATCGAGTACAATATGTGGTTTCTACAGAGGAAAATGTCAAATCGGGAACGACATTTGTATGGGAGCTATATATAAATCTGAACCGATCTGACCGATATTCACCATGGGTGTTTCTAGTGGAAATATAAGATATTTTACCAAATCTGAAGACAATCTGATACATTATGTGGTCTCTAGAGCGGAAAAAGTCAAATCGGGAGAGAAATTTGTATGGGAGCTATATATAAATCTGAACCGATCTAACACATTTTTACCACAGGTGTTTCTAGTTACACTATAAGATGTTTTGCCAATTTTAAAGAAAATCTGTTGTAATATGTGGTATCTAGATTGAAAAGAGTCAAATCGGGAGTGAATTTCGTATGGGGGCTATATCTAAATCTGAACCGCTTTTCTTCAAATTAAATAGCGTTCGTCCTTATCCCAAAAACATCGTTTTGGAAAGTTTCATTTGGTTCTGTCTACAATTGCGACCTGAATCGTGATTACAAGAATAGATGGACGGACGGACAGACAGACAGACAGACAGACAGACAGACAGACGGACATTGCTAAATCGACTCAGAAAGTGATTCTAAGACGATCGGTATAATTAACAATGGGTCTATCTCGTTTCCTTTTGGGTGTTACAAACAAATGCACAAAGACATAATACTCTCGTGGAGTGTATAAAAACGAGTATAATATGGGGTTTCTAGAGCGGAAAATGTCAATTCGGGGGCGACATTTGTATGGGGGCTATATCTAAATCTGAACCGATCTTATCCAATTTTTGCTTAGGTGTTTCTAGTTGGATTATAAGATGTTGTGTCAAATTTAATGAAAATAGGGTACAATATGTGGTTTCTAGAGCGGAAAATGTCAAATCGGGAGCGACATTTGTATGGGGGCTATATCTAAATCTGAACCGATTTGCCTCAAATTAAATAGGGTTCGTCCTTGATCCACAAAACTTACTTGTGCCAATTTTTGTTAAGATCGGACTATAATTGCGACCTGTAATTTGATTACAACAATAGATGGACAGACATACGGACTGACAGACAGAAGGACAGACGGAAAGACGGACATTGCTAAATCGACACAGAAAGTGATTCTAAGTCGATCGGTATACTTAACAATGGGTCTATCTCGCTTCCTTTTGGGTGTTACAAACAAATGCACAAAGCCATAATACTCTCGTGGAATGTATAACAAGTAAGGAAAGGCTAAAGTCGGGCGGGGCCGACTCTATGATACACTCCACTTTCAATCCGAATACAATTTAATTCGGTGAAAAAGTGAAAACGGGAAGGATTTTTGTAACCTGTAAATGTATGTGTTTGACAAAAAATGTTAAATCGGAAAGGACATTTGTATGCGGGTATATAGAAATCTGGAACGAAATAGGTGAAATATAATATGTATAGTTTGGACAAAATCGGTTAAACATTTGGGAGCAACATTTGTATTTGCGCTATATCTAAATCTGAACCGATCTTAGCCACTTTCACCATAGGTTTTTTACTTGGATTATAAGCTGTTGTGCCAAATTTAAAGAAAATCGAGTACAATATGTGGTTTCTAGAGCGGAAAATGTCAAATCGGGAGCGATTTTTGTATGGGGGCTATATCTAAATCTGAACCGATCTTATCCAATTTTTGCATAGGTGTTTCTAGTTGGATTATAAGATGTTGTGCCAAATTTAAAGAAAATTGGGTACAATATGTGGTTTCTAGAGCGGAAAATGTCAAATCGGGAGCGACATTTGTATGGGGGCTATATCTAAATCTGAACCGATATTACCCACTTTCAGCATAGGTGTTTCTAGTTGGATTGTAAGATGTTGTGCCAAATTTAAAGAAAATCGGGTACAATATGTGGTTTCTAGAGCGGAAAATGTCAAATCGGGAGCGACGTTTGTATGGGGCCTATATCTAAATCTGAACCGATCTTATCCAATTTTTACATAGGTGTTTCTAGTTGGATTATAAGATGTTGTGCCAAATTTAGCGAAAATTGGGTACAATATGTGGTTTCTAGAGCGGTAAATGTCAAATCGGGAGCGATTTTTGTATGGGGGCTATATCTAAATCTGAACCGATTTGCCTCAAATTAAATAGCGTTCGCCCTTGATCCACAAAATTTACTTGTGCCAATTTTTGATAAGATCGGACTGTAATTGCGACCTGTAGTTTGATTACAACAATAGATGGACAGACAGACGGACAGACGGACAGACGGACAGACGGACATTGCTAAATCGACTCAGAAAGTGATTCTAAGTCGATCGGTATACTTAACAATGGGTCTATATCGTTTCCTTTTGGGTGTTACAAACAAATGCACAAAGACATAATACTCTCGTGGAGTGTATAAAAAGACTACTTGCAGCACTGTGTGACGTACATCTGAAAGGTAGATGAAAATTAGACAGACTTTGCGCCTGGCTCCCTTCGAACGGCATCCAAACCCATTATTCCATTGCTCTGTACTGCGTAGTTAGTAGTTCCATGGTGATGATTCTTCTGTTCTTTAGTTTCGCTTTTTTGTAGACAGAATTTCATAGAGAGAGAGTTGAAAACAGGTCCGAGCGCAACATAGAAAAAGAAAACGGCTACACCAACACAAACAACAGCAAAACAAAGCAGAGCATCACAATCAAACTACAGCTGCAACATTGAAGCATGTTGTCAAAATGCTCAAGGGTTTAACAACACACCATGGAGAGAATCCATGTGCATGGGAGCACATACATATATACATACAGAGATAGTTAGACTTAGGTACGTGTGAGTTTGGCCATGTCCAAAAGTCAAAGGATCTAGACGTGTGTGGCGTATTTCACCAACACACACACACTTATACGTGGATATACAGCCGCACACTAAATGTGTGATTGTTACACTCGGAAAAAAACTGGCATGTTTTTGAAAATGGAGGGCCAAAATCATCGATATGGTATTTTAAAAATATTTGATTGGCTTCCCTTCATTAAATTCATTTGTAAAATACATGAATTATTAGTGTAGATCGAAAAAAATTGCTCCAGTCACCCCTAGTTATACCCTACACCAGTTCGTGGACTATGGTATTATAAGTTAGTTTCGTACCAACTGTTTGCAACACCTAGAAATAATTGAGCTAGACCTTTAAGTACACGGATCGGCTTAGAATCACCAGCTGAATCTATTTAACGATGTCTGTCTGTCTGTCCGTCGGTCTGCTGTCCATCTAAGCTTGTTCGCACTCCACAGGTCGCAATTGTGGTCCGATTGTCATGAAATTTGGCAGAAGTTACTTTTTTGGCCTAGGACGATCGGTATTGATCGGTTTAGATTTAGATATAGCCTACATACAAATTTCCCTATTATTTACATTATTACTGCTCCAGAATACACATTTTAAATCGGATTTTCTTTCAAATTTTGCAGATTATATTATATTTCAACTAAGAATACAAAGTAAAATATATGTATCCATACTTTGGAATAGCCCCCATTCTAATCTAATACAGCTCTAGAAACTACGTCTTACATCGGATCATGATATATTTCAACTGTGAATACCTACCGTGAATGAGAAATATATAGGCCCATATTTTGGACCAGGTCCCAAGTGTTGTTATAGGCCTCTTTTCAAATATCGGTCCGATTCATCATATTACTACTGTATAATTTGTATTCGTCTGCCGGAAAATTGGATCAATTATTTACCATATTTGTAAATTGATTGCATAAAATTGATTCCATGAAACTCCTGGGTTTAGTTATAAACGCGAAGTATATACGCGACTTTTGCCTTTCCTTACTTGTTTTAAATATTACCTAGAGATTTGAAACCACAAAAAAACGTTTTCTATCGTCTTTTTACTTTTGTTTGTCCTGAGTTACCATTTCAAGTCCGATCGTATATATATTTCGTCCGGAGTCGTTCGATTAATGTTGTCTCGTCTTCAAACCCCTTCCCTCCCCTAATAAGGACGTATAAAGGTGACATTTTCGCTTATTTGTATTTATAAAATCACAATTTTTCTGAGTGTAATGAATGGATATTAGTTTAACCGTTCATGTACTTCCAATTCCATACCAAGCACCAATCACTTTTAGGTGATTTTAATATCATTCAGTGGGAGTATCGTATTCTCCGCCAGCCCGTGCTGTGCTTCCAAACGAGATTGGCCAAATCGCACTCAAGTAAATGGCATTTACAAAAAATACATTCGGTCTTTTCTATTTCTAAAGATGACCTTAACGAGCGAATATTCTTATGGCAAACGAATGAAATCAACTTGAATTAGCTCGTGGAATATACAATAATTTCCCGCCACAAATACTCATGATTATGCCTTAATGTGCGAGAGCTGGTGCCAGGTGGTGGTGTCAGGTGCGAAAATTATATTAGAGCCCTTTTAAGGCCTTTTTTATATTTCTGTGGCTAAATGTCGTAACTTTTTATGGCGTAATTCACACTTTTGTGATTTCGAGGGATTTTAATAATCTCGAATTTCATTGGAAAATGCCACGGCGAAACAATAAAATAAACTGTGCACTTGCACGTTTCGTTTGCTTTGTTAGTTTTTTTTTCTGTTGTTTAATAATAGCGATACAACTCAGCGAACAATTTCTTCGGAATTAATTCAGCAATTGGAAGAGAAAAATTGAAAAGAAAAAGTTGTGGATTTGTAACCGACACATGGCATACATTTTTCGACAATTATTTTCAAATATCTAATAATGCAGTTCTGAAGCAAAGGCTTTCACCATAATTAGTTTTTACATTCTTATGCCATTTTTATTAAAAAACCTTCGTTTTAATTAAAACAAGTAAAAACGGTGTTAAGTTCGGCCGGCAATCCCAACCGATCTACGACTATAATACCCATTTATGGAAAATTTGGACGTCCTAGCTCCTTTCGTTTAGATGCTAGCGTGCTTTCAACAGGACGGACGGAAAGGTTAGATCATCTTAGGATTTTATGACGATGAAGAATATATATACTCTTTATAGGGTCTCATGTCGATATTTCAAGGTGTTACAAACGGACTGACAAATATAGTATACCACCATCCTGGAGGAGGAGGGTATAAACAGAAAAATAATCTCATATTTTTTCTGATTCTTTATATACTCCACGAGAGTATTATGTCTTTGTGCATTTATTTGTAACACCCAAAAGGAAACAAGTTAGACCCGTTTATTATACAGATCGGCTTAGAATCACTTTCTGAGTCGATTTAGCAATGTCCGCCAGTCTGTCCGTCTGTCCATCTATTGTTGTAATCAAAGTACAGGTCGCAATTATAGTCCGATCTTAACAAAAATTGGCACACGTAAGTTTTGTAGATCAAGGACGAACGCTATTTAATTTGAAGCAAATCGGTTCAGATTTAAATATAGCCCGCTCTAGAAACCACATATTTCACTCGATTTACTTAAAATTTGGCACAGTACCCTATAATTGAAGTGGAAACAGCTATGGTGAAAATCGGTTTGATCGGTTCAGATTTAGATATAGCCCCCATACAAATGTCGCTCCCGATTTGACTTTTTCCGCTCTAGAAACCACATATTTTACTCGATTTGCTTCAAATATGGCACAATACCTTATAATTTAAGTGGAAACGATGGTGAAAATCGGTCAGATCGGTTCAGATTTAGATATAGCCCTCATACTAATGTGAAAATCGGTCAGATCGGTTCAAATTTAGATATAGCCCCATACTAATGTCGCTCCGGATTTGACTTTTTCCGCTCTAGAAACCACATATTTCACTCGATTTGCTTCAAATTTGGCAAAGGACCATATAATTGAACTGGAAACCGCTATGGTGAAAATCGGTCAGATCGGTTCAGATTTACATATATTTTTTTATATATATACAAATGTTGTTCCCAAATGTTAAACCGATTTTGGCCAAATTGTACCTATAATATATTCATCTATAAACATACATAGTGATTGCGGGTCACATCGCTCCATGTTTCAATATACCCCCATGCAGATGTCCACTTTTTACAGAATTCAATAATAATAGGATAGCAAGTGGAGTGTATCATATAATCATCCCCGCCCGCCTTTATCCTTTCCTTACTTGTTCTAATTTATTTTTTTGAAATTTTTAACTTGTTAGTCAAATATTAAAAACTTTAAAATACTCATGTATAAATTTGTATACCCTTCAGTATCGGGCATTCACAACGCCGACATGAAAAAAACGCCCAATGAATCTCCCAAAATAAAATTTGGGTCAAAAAACAAAAAATTAAATTATGCACAAAAATAATGAAAATTTTTGGCAGAATAAATTGTCTACAGTGAGTCAAAGTTTTCATTAATTTTGCTATTTGAGCGTGAAGAGCTTTATGTATAAATTTTTTGTCTTTAGTGACAATTTTCCGGTCAATATTTTCATATAATTATAATCCTTAAATGTCCTTTTTGAAAGGACTTTTTTGATTTTCCCGAAAAAAGGTAAAATTGACCCATGAAGAGAGGAGCTATAGGGCTAAGGTCTTCCACAAAAATGATCTCCATAAAAATCCACAATATAGTTCTGACAATAAGAATTCTCTCAGAATAATTTAATTTACACCAATTTGTCCACTGCTCCATTGGACCAACAAAAATTATACTTCAACACACTCTAAAAAGAAACTCAGCCCAGCTGGGCTATATGTTTATTCTACAAAAATGATGAACTCAACATACCCATTCAGACTACTCTGAAACGCTACTCTGTTCGAAAAATGATGTTGGACAGATAGTGTTATGTTATGGGAAAGTGTAGCTTCTGACAATTCGCCGGACCGTTGGTTACAAGAACACCAATATACTTCCATATATATATTCGAAAGCTGTAGCAATTTGATATTTTAAAATGTCGTCATCCTACGTAATATTAATATTATAACATTTATAAACGGATGCTCGGATAATGATGACTTGGACACTGAGGGTGAGGGTATATATACGTTGGTTTAACTGAACGACTGAACTTTCTCATTTCTTTTGTTGATTTTTGTTCCAGACAAAAGTTGAATTACCAGCAGTCTTGAAATAGAAACAAAAAATCTATAAATAATTTAACCGAAGATTGTATGTCCCATGAATTTGTTATGTATTTACAAAAGAAGAGAACAAATGCCAACTTTAAGGATTTCTTCAAACTGGAAAATTATTTTTCCCATTTCATTCGTTGAATTATGAATCAATAAAAAATAGATTTCATTTCAATTAATATTTAAACACAGCTAAAGGGGTAGTATGAGTGGGTGGGCAAATGTCTGCAACATAAATCAAAATTGAAATGAATTTCATAAAAGATTCATATTGTGTGGGTGTGTGCGGGTGGGTGTGCGATTGCCTTCTAGCCAGACGCCAGAAGCGGGAATCGAAAGAGGAACTTTTTGCAATTCCCACCGCAAAGTCAAAGGAGGCAATAAAAGGATACGCATACATTTATATTGGGGATATGGGATGGAAAGTTTCATAACTAATAACAAAAATATACATATGTATGTATGTATGCATGGATATGTGTTGGGAAAAAACAAACACATGGGAAAATCGTGTATTCAAATACGGAAAAGTTTCCGCAAATTATTTTTTGTATTTGCAAAAATATGAGAAATCAAAAACAGGCACTCGCACGCGTGCTTTGAAATTTAGCACTACTTAGTGAAATTAGTTTTCGATTGAAATATGTTTATGTATGCACATACATACGTATGTATTTTGATCGAATTGCTTAGTTGTAAGTGTTGTGCCACAATATTTCCACTATCAATTAATGGTCAAATTTTTCTTCATAAATCAGTTTGAATTCATCTTACGTTGTTGTGGTCTAATATCATTCAACTTTCCTTTTAGCTAGTTTTAAAATGGAAAGCAAATACACCGATAGACATATTTAGAATGAATGTAATGCAAAATCTCCGTTAAAAGATATAACAAGTAAAATATTTTCAATAAGCTTAAATGCCATAAATTTGTATAAAGTACAAATTTTGAAAATCCATTATAGGACGTACATGGTGCAAAACAACCTAAGTTCATGATTCAACCAATTTTTGCCGTAAAAGAAAAATTACGAATTTGGAAAAAACTTTTTATTTTGCGTGTCTATGCAGTCAGAGGAATGTATACACCGAATTCCATGACTCTAGCTGCGCCCATTTGGTTGGTACGATTTTTACCCCCTTGACGTTTCTACGCAATTAGAATTTCATCGTTCTAGCTGTAGTCGTTTAGTTGGTACTATTTTTATCCCTCTGTCCCATTGTATCCCTTGAAAGTACGAATTTCGAAAAATCCGTGTATTTTCCGTGTCTACGCAGTCAGAGGAATGTATACTCCGAATTTCATGACTCTAGCTGCAGTCATTTGGTTGGTACTATTTGTATCCCTTTTTCCATTTTAACCCAAAAAGTACGAGTTTCGAAAAATTCGTCTATTTTCCGTGCCTACGCAGTCAGAGGAATGTATACTCCGAATTTCATGACTCTAGCTGCGGTCATTTGATTGATACTATTTTTATCCCCTTTTTTCCTTTTAACCCCAAACAGTACGAATTTTAAAAAATCCGCGTATACACCGAATTTCATTATTCTAGGTACAGGCGTTTCCTGGTACCATTTTTATCCCTCCGTACCCATTGTATCCCTTGAAAGTACGAATTTGGAAAAAACTTTTACTTTTCATGTCTACGTCGTCAAAGGAATGTATACTCCGAATTTCATGACTCTAGCTGCGTTCATTTGGTTGGTACTATTTTATTCCCTTTTTCTATTTTGACCCCAAAAAGTACGAATTTCGAAAAATCAGTTTTTTTCCATGTCTACACAGTCAGAGGAATGTATACTCCGAATTTCATGACTCTAGCCGCGGTCATTTGATTGGTACTATTTAAATCCCCTTTTTTTTCATTTTAACCCCAAAAAGTACGAATTTTGAAAAATCCGTGTATTTTACTTGTCTATGCAATCAGAGGAGTGTATACACTGAATTTCATTATTCTAGGTACAGCCGTTTGGTTGGTACCATTTTTATCCCTCTATTCCCATTTTACCCCTTAGAAGTACGAATTTGGAAAAAATACTTGTATATTATGTATCTACTCAATTAGAGGAATGTACACACCGAATTTCGTGTTTCTAGCTGTTTTCGTTTAATATGTACCATTTTTATTCCTTTTTTGCCCCATATCACCCCCTACAAATAAGAATCACTTTACGGTGCACGTTTTTGCTATAAGGGGAATGCGCATACCAAGTATCAAGCAAATATAAACAGACATATTCAGAAAACATGCTTAAATACGCTAAAATATTAGGGATTATTATGGGTATTTTTAGTCCTTGTGAGGAAAAAATTTCCCTTTGGGCCGATTTCGCCCCGTTTCAATCCCAACCGATCTACGACTATAAGACGCACTTATGGAAAATTTGAACGTTCTAGCTCCTTTCGTTTATATGCTAGCGTGCTTTCAACAGACGGACGGATGGACATTGCTAGACCGTCTTAGAATTTTATGACGATCAAGAATATATATACTTTATAGGGTCTCAGGTCGATATTTCAAGGTGTTACAAACGGAATGACAAAGTAAGTATACCCCCATCCTGGAGGTGGAAGATATAAAAAGTAAATCTGAATGATGTAAATATAAAACTTTGTATGAGTTTTCCAATTAGTGACCTATAGTTTCACTTCTATATAAACTCATTCTTGGGAGGGAAATCATGTCACACGGTTTTATTGTAACATCTTCTCTGAACTTTTCCTCCCAATTTATCCTTTGAAAGACCAAAATTTCAGATGTTTTTTTTTTCAAAAATTAGCTTTTTGTAAGACTAGAATGTGTTTACGATGCAAATAAACCCATATTTCAGTTTTTACATCACTCCTATAAGAACTATAAAAAGTAAATCTGACAGATGTAAATATTTAAAGATTTTTGTGTCCTTTGTCCATGATATTTTTCAAAAGTACCTTTAAAGTTTTACACCTGTTAGATTTACTTGGGCAATTCCATCAAAATTCGACCCAAAATCTATGGTTTTGGATATTCATCACCTCCGATATTGATGAAATTCGTCCTTGCTGGTTATGTAGCCTTCACCTTACGTCAAAGCCGAACGTTACACTGTGGGGCCACTGCCAAGAATCAGTGGCAAAAGTCAAAAATTTAATAAAACTTTTTGGTAAAACTAATAATATCAATTGATAGGGAACATATTAAAGATCAAAAATCCGAAACCCGATGCAAAATCGGACAAAAATTGTGGTTTATATAACCGCTCAAATTTGATTCATTTCTTCAGAACTCAAGAAAAAAACAAAAAGTGAAAAAAATTGTAAGATTCATAATTGAGTTACAGACAAACAGTCTACCCAATTTTTACGTCTTCGGTCTCGTTTGAAAAGTACGTTAGATGAAATAAAAAGAAAAAACAAAAATTGGTGGGTTTCAAGGCTTAGTTACCCAAAAATCGTAGTAGTAAAAAAGCACTACATTTTGATCGTTTTTCAAATTTGGTGGAATAGAACTACAAAAGTTTTGGAAGACATTACTTTTAGGTGATTTAGTACTCATTACTCTGCCGTATTCAATCAAAGTTGGCTGCCGATACTTGCCTATTCGTATGTTATTACAATGAAAGTGTGGCACCTCCAACAAAAATTTGTATATTTTTTCGCATTTTATAAAGCAACATATTTGGAGTACTATGACTCCAAACTCAGAGTCTTGAAATTTTGTGAGAATTAATTGGTTATTAATTTGGAAAGTTGTGCAAAAAATGGACGGAAATGAAAAAGGGGGGTGTGGTGCCTCCCATACGAAATTTAAATCTATTATCAAATAAATTTATTTCTACGACACCGTGAATTCTGAAGTTTTATGTGAATTCATCCACAATTAATATGGATAGTTGGGAGAAAATGGGCGGTATTGTTGAAGGGGGCGTGGCACATCCCATAATAAATTAAAAACATTTATAGAGTGTTTTCTCTAACATGACAACAAGTTTCCTGAAAATATGTGTGAGTTCATTAAGTTTTCACTAAGGTAGGCACTATAATTAATTATATTAACTATAATTATATTACTAAATATGTCAATATATATTATTTAAGATCAAAAATAAATGAAAAACCAGTAAGGAAAGGCTAAAGTCGGGCGGGGCCGACTCTATGATACACTCCACTTTCAATCCGAATACAATTCAATTCGGTGAAAAAGTGAAAACGGGAAGGTTTTTTGTATCCTGTAAATGTATGTGTTTGACAAAAAATTTTATATCGGAAAGGACATTTGTATGAGGATATATTGAAACCTGGAACGAAATAGGTGAAATATAAAATATATAGTTTGGCCAAAATCGATTAAACTTATGGGAGCAACATTTGAATTTGGGCTATATTTAAATCTGAACCGATCTTACCCACTTTCACCATAGTTTTGTTTAGTTAGATTATAAGATGTTGTGCGAAATTTACAGAAAATCGAGCACAATATGTGGCTTTTAAAGCGGCAAAGGTCAAATCGGGAGCGACATTTGTATGGGGGCTATATCTAAATCTGAACCGATCTTACCCAATTTCTGCATAGTGTTTCTAGTTGGATTATAAGATGTTGTCCCAAATTTAAAGAAAATCGGGTACAATATATGGTTTTTAGAGCGCAAAATTCAAATCGGGAGCGACATTTGTATGGAGCCTATATCTAAATCTGAACCGATCTAGCCCGCTTTAGCCACAGGTGTTTCTAGATAGATTATAATATGTTGTGCCAAATTTAAAGAAAATCGATTAGAATATGTGGCATTTAAAGCGGAAAAAGTCAAATCGGGAGCGACATTTATATGGGGGCTATATCTAAATCTGAACCGATCTTACCCAATTTCTGCATAGGTGTTTCTAGTAAGATTATAAGATGTTGTGCCAAATTTAAAGAAAATCGAGTACAATATGTGGTTTCTACAGAGGAAAATGTCAAATCGGGAACGACATTTGTATGGGGGCTATATCTAAATCTGAACCGATTTGACCTATTTTCACCATAGATGTTCTTAGTTTAAATATAAGATGTTTTGCCAAATCTGAAGACAATCTGATACAATATGTGGTTTCTAGAGCGGTAAAAGTCAAATCGGGAGCGAAATTTGTATGGGAGCTATATACAAATCTGAACCGATCTGACCGATATTCACCATGGGTGTTTCTAGTGGAAATATAAGATGTTTTACCAAATCTGAAGACAATCTGATACATTATGTGGTTTCTAGAGCGGAAAAAGTCAAATCGGGATCGAAATTTGTATGGGAGCTATATATAAATCTGAACCGATCTGTCCGATATTCACCATGGGAGTTTCTAGTGGGAATATAAGATGTTTTACCAAATCTGAAGACAATCTGATACATTATGTGGTATGTAGAGCGGAAAAAGTCAAATCGGGAGCGAAATTTGTATGGGAGCTATATATAAATCTGAACCGATCTGGCCGATATTCACCATGGGTGTTTCTAGTGGAAATATAAGATGTTTTACCAAATCTGAAGACAATCTGATACATTATGTGGTATGTAGAGCGGAAAAAGTCAAATCGGGAGCGAAATTTGTATGGGAGCTATATATAAATCTGAACCGATCTGTCCGATATTCACCATGGGAGTTTCTAGTGGGAATATAAGATGTTTTACCAAATCTGAAGACAATCTGATACTATATGTGGTTTCTAGAGCGGAAAAAGTCAAATCGGGAGCGAAATTTGTATGGGAGCTATATATAAATCTGAACCGATCTGACCGATATTCACCACGGGTGTTTCTAGTGGAAATATAAGATGTTTTACCAAACCTGAAGACAATCTGATGGTATGTAGAGCGGAAAAAGTCAAATCGGGAGAGAAATTTGTATGGGAGCTATATATAAATCTGAACCGATCTAACACATTTTTACCATAGGTGTTTCTAGTTACAACATAAGATGTTTTGCCAATTTTAAAGAAAATCTGTTGTAATATGTGGTATCTAGAGTGAAAAGAGTCAAATCGGGAGTGAAATTCGTATGGGGGCTATATCTAAATCTGAACCGATTTTCTTCAAATTAAATAGCGTTCGTCCTTATCCCGAGAAACATCGTTGTGCAAAGTTTCATTTGGTTCTGTCTACAATTGCGACCTGTATCGTGATTACAAGAATAGATGGACAGACAAACAGACAGACAGACAGACAGACAGACAGACAGACGGACAGACGGACAGACGGACAGACAGACAAACAGACAAACAGACAGACAGACGGACGGACATTGCTAAATCGACTCAGAAAGTGATTCTAAGACGATCGGTATAATTAACAATGGGTCTATCTCGTTTCCTTTTGGGTGTTACAAACAAATGCACAAAGAAGTTTGGTAAGAAAAAAGTAAATGTAAAATAATACAAAATATAATGTTTTGAAAAGAAAGAAAATCCATATTAAACGTCTGATTTTGAAGCTCCCAGTAAGTATAGAATCAAATTCCTGGTCTCATTTTAAAGACTATGATGTATTCATTCTACCTGATGTCATATGTTCAATATTTCAAAAGTTATGATTTTTGCAATGAAAAAAGTCAAAAGGCCCCACTGTGCGTTGGTACTCTAGGACGTTTTTATGAAGAGGTAGCTTCGTTAATGATGTAATAACTAATGAAAGCACCTTTAGATTTTAACCATATTGATATTATCTAAAAGGAATTTATCTTCTCTTTGCGTATGTAAAAAGAAAGCGGTATGTTATTATAGATCAATGAATCCAAAAATTAAAAATATCTTTGTTGTATGTATTGTTGACCTTTTAATTAATTGTTATACCCTCCTCTAGGGTATTATGTCTTTGTGTATTTGTTAATAGCACCAAAAAGGAAAACGATTTATACCCATTGTTTAGTATGCCGATCTACGAGAATAACTTCTTGAATTGATTTAGCCTTGTCCGTCAGTCTGTTTGTGTATCTTTCCATCCGTCCATCTGTCCTTGTAATCAAAGTACAAGTCGCAATTATTGTCCGATCCTTATAAAAATTGGTACAATTAAGTTTTGCGGCCAAAGGACGGACGCTATTTAATTTGTTGCAATTCGGTTCAGATTTATATATAGCACCCATACAAAATTCGATCTCGATTTGACTTTTTCCGCTCTAGAAAACACATATTTAGCTCGATTTGCTTCAAATTTGGCACAGTACCTCATATTTCAACTAGAAACTTATATAGTAAAAGTGTGTTAGATCGGTTCAGATTTAAATATAGCTCCCATACAAAATTCGCTCCCGATTTTACTTTTCCGCTCTAGAGACCATGTGTGTATATCATTATCACTTTTTTTCCCGAATTCAGTTGTAATCTTCTTCTATATAAAAATCAATCTGTGTTTGTAAGCTTGTTGGTTTGTTTGTTCATTATAGCAGCCTAAACTACTGGACCGATCTTACTGTGAAATTTTCACAGTATGTTCATGCTGAACCGGTGGTGAAAATAGGCTATATAATTTTTTGATATTTTCAGTGGGCGTGGTACATCCCACATAAATTGGGGATTTGTTCGTTTTTTATTAATTAGCATATTCGGAGTACTCTTGCAGCTAGAGTCTTGAATTTTTGTGAATGTTCACTAATTGTTAGTCTGCACAGTTTTGAAAAAATGGGCGGTATTGTAAAAGTGGTCGTGCCAATACGAAGTTAAAACCTATTATTGAATATTGCCTATGACATCTAAAGTGCTGAAATTTTGTGAAAGTGCATCTAACATCAATCTTAGTTGTGTCAAAAAGGGGCGTGGCACCTCCCATACGAAGTTAAAACCTATTATTGAATATTGTCAGTTCTATGACTACTAGAGTGCTGAAATTTTGTCCAAGTGCATCTAACATCAATCTGCGTAGTTGTGCCAAAAATGGGCGATATTGCAAAAGTGGGCGTGGCCCTCCCATACGAAGTTAAAACCTATTATTGAATATTGTCAGTTCTATGACAACTAGAGTGCTGAAATTTGGTCCAAGTGCATCTAACATCAATCTTAGTTGTGCTAAAAATGGGCGGTATTGAAAATGTGGGCGTGGCACCTCACATACGACGTTATAACCCATTTTCGAATATATTCAGTTGTCAATACTGAAATTTTGTGTGAGTGCATCTAGAATCAATATGTGTAGTTGTACCAAAAGTTGGCGATATTGGAAAAGTGGGCGTGGTCCTCCCTCCCGTACACAGTTAAAACCTATTATTGAATATATTCAGTTTTATAACAGCTACAATGCTGAATTTTTGTGCAAGTGCATCTAACATCAACCTACGTAGTTGTACCAAAAATGGGCGGTATTGGGATAGTGGTCGTGGTACTTCACAGACGAAGTTAAAACTTATTATCAAATATTGTAAATTCTACACCTATAGTGCTGAAAATTTGGGTTAGTCGATCTGTGTAAATAGTTATGCAAAGATCGACGGAAAGTGGTCGTGACCATTCCCATACGAAATTAAAACCTGTTTCAGAGTATATTCGACACCGAAATTCCTATATTGTTGTGTGATTTAATTTATTTATAACCTGCATAGACAATATACAAATTGGCGTGATTTGAAATATGGGGAATCTTTGATTTGAATTTTGTAAAATTACATGTTTTCTTTGGATTTTCTTAGCACAATGGTAAAGAAAGGTTATAAAAAAGAAATATTCATTCGTGAAAAGCCGACTTAAGTCAAGAAAATGGAAATTATATTATTTTTTTAGTTTTTTGTATTGTTTGATTAGTGAACAATTTGATTGACTTACTATGCGTTTTAAATGTAGTACATTCGAATTCCTATTCAATTAAGTAACTTCTTCTTACGTAGGAAGGTTTTTGTTTTGGTAATGGAAAGAAGGAGAATCACATTGAACTTAAAATCAATTTGATTTTTGACATCTCTTCCTTTATTCGCCGTAAACTAAAGTTATATTCTTCAATATTTTTATTTCAATTCTCCAATATTTTCTAAATTTAAATACATACATATATAAATTTAGAGTCTTGTCTTAGAGTTATTGGTCGAACATCGGAATAAAATTGTTAATTTTGGTTATGAAAATCCATCTCCTGTATTAAATAATTTCGCAAAAATTAAGTCAGTGACGTCATTTATCGTCCAATAATCATCATTTAGACATCATTCGAAAGGTATTGATTCTTCTATTTATTTTTCATAACAGCTCTTACAAAATGTTTCCAAGAAATATGAGTTTTTAGCTGTCACCTTGAAAACCCACAACAATCAATATAAACGATGAATGAGTTATTCTAGGACAATAATAAAGTTATTTATTTAAAGCGCTGCCAAGGGTGTATTAATTCAGAAAAAAACCAAAATAAAAAAATTACACGAGAAAAAAATATTTTTAAAGCCGTTTTCAGGAGCGTTTAATGGTTTGACTCAGTGACCAAATATTTTGCAGATCATCATTAAACAATCCAATCATTAACAATCCAATCCTGTGTACTCAGTTTTTCGTTTGTATTGTAAATAATGTCCTTAGAAACTTTGTTATCATTACAGATAGAAAAAAAATATTATAAATTTTCAGGACTGAAAAATGTAAATAATGTCTTTGGAAAATTGTATAATTTTAATTTTTTAATTTTGAAGGACAGAAAATTGAAAATAATGTCCTTAGAACATTTTATAATTTCATATCCTGGAAATGGAAAGAGATATTTTAATTTTTCAGGATAGAAAATTGTAAATAATGCCTTTAGAAATATTTATTATTTCATATCCTAGAAATGGAAAAAAATCATTTTATTTTTTTCAAGACGGAAAATTGTAGATAATGTCCTTAGAAAATTGTAGCAACTTTTTTTATAATTTCATATCCTAGAAATGAAAAAATTATTTTAAATTTTCAGGACAGAAAATTTTACATAATGTCCTTAAAATTTTTTATCATTTCATATCCTAGAAATGGTAACAAATATTTTAATTTTTAAGGACAGAAAATTGTAATTAATGTCCTTGGAAAATTTTATTATTTCATATTTTAGAAATTGAAAGCATTATTTTATTTTTTCAGAACAGAAATTTGTAAATAATGTCCTTAGAAAATTTTATATCCTAGAAATGAAAGAAAATATTTTTTTAGGACAGAACACTCGAAAATTCCTTGGAAAATTTTATCATTTCATATTCTATAAGTGGAAACAAATATTTTAAATTTTCAGGACAGAAAATTTTTAATAATGTCCCTAGAAAATTTTATCATTTCATATCCTAGAAATGGTAACATATATTTTAATTTTTAAGGACAGAAAATTGTAAATAACGTCCTTAGAAAATTTTATCATTTCATATTTTAGAAATCGAATACATTATTTTATTTTTTCAGAACAGAAAATTTTAAATAATGTCCTTAGAAAATTTTATCATTTCATATCCTAGAAATGACAAATACTTCAGTTGACAAAAACTTGTGAAAGTGGAATGAAGTCGTTCGAAATATCGCGAACAAAATTGAAAAATAAAATAATAAACAAACAACATCTTGTTTTCATTTACTTGAGACCTTAAGCCGGACAATAATACAAACCAAGAAAATATTTAGTTTTTTTTTAGGACAGAACATTGTAAATAATGTCTTTAGAAAAATTTATAATTTTATATCCTGGAAATGGAAAAATCATTTTATTTCTTTTTCACGACAAAAAATTGTAAATAATGTCCTCAGAGAATTGTATCATTTCATATGGAAATGGAAAAAATTATTTTAAAGTTTCAGGAAAGAAAATTTTAAATAATGTCCTATGAAAATGTTATCTTTTCATATCCTTGAGAATTTCCAATATAATTTTCTCAAAAAAATACACTCTCTCTCTCTGAAATGGAACAACCGGGTCGAATATTATATCCCGTGTATGTATCCTACCCCATGTAGTGTATTCCACTGTAGTAGCTGTAGATTATTAAAAATACGAATTTGTAAAAATCCTTTATTTTACGTCTCTAGTCAATTAGGGAAAAGAACACATAGAATTTCGTGTTTGCACTTTCAGACGAAAATTGGAATTTTAGTAATAATTAAAAAATATATATGCATAAAAAACGAAACCAAACCTACGGAATTTTAATACCATATTCTGGAAAGATTCCAAAAAAGAGACGAGAGAAATCACTTTTGTTTTCCCCAGCCTTGCTGTGACAAACATTTCCGAGAATTCGAATAATTATGAATGACCATAAATCTTGAATTAAAATAATACCCAGACAGACGTCTGTCTGTAAACGGATTTGGTTTAGCGTTACGCAGCTGCCATTGAAATCTACACTTGTTTTGCCCACGGCTGTACGAACATTTCGACAATCTGATGCCGCATTTAAATAAACCATTAAATATTCGGGATATTCAAACATGGAATTGTCAAAAGTTGAATGAATTTTTCTACGCCATATCGAATTTGGTGTCTTCTTCTTCTTTTTTTTCTTCGGCAGCAGCATTGCCATCATCTTAAATTCTCTGTTCATGGTAAAATGTCACTCGGATAGCACAAAAATATTTGTTAAGCTAATACGAAATTGATATGTTGTCAGGATGGTAAGAGCCGGGAAACCGGCGGGCGTGGGTTATTTGGAACGGTTGATTGGATGGCAGTGAGGGGTGGGCGGTGGAGGATAATGGAACAAATCTCTGTCGCCACACCGAACAAGGATTTCTTTCATAGACTATAAACAGGTATTTTTGGCATTTTGAGTAGGGTCCTGTTACCTTTTTTCGAACTTATGTGTGCGAGCGAGCGTGTGTGTGTTTTTGGTTTTTATTACCCTCCCCACTTAATAACGGCTTTTATTTAGTTTCATTTTCCGCTTGGGGGAATGGATGATGCTGCCACTGCCGCTGCCACTGTTACGAAGCATGAATTGTACGTTTTGTGTGAAATAAAAATTAAACACCTGAAAAACTGTGGCATAAAAGCAGCTTTTCTTTTCTGTTCTCGTTCTTGTTCACGTTTTCATTTTCGTTACCAATTTCCCAGCACTTAGTTGTGTTAACAATACACAAACAAATAAACTATTTCTGGCTATAAACAGTGAATGTGAGTGGTGGTGGAAGTGAGGGGTCAAAAAGGACCTGGGATCCCTTGTTAAGGATTTGTGTTGGGCTTTTGTGGGCTTTAAATGCTTAACTTAAATTCATCGACGAACTTTTGTCAAAAAAGGTACACTGACAACACAACACAACAACAAATGATGAGCGAGTGTTGGCAGTCATTTCCTTTCTCCGGGGCCAAGTCTGTCCGAGGCAGACAAGTTGAGCAGAATTTAAATTTTATTTCAACTGGAATAAGGACAATTACGGCTAATCACTCAAAATGTTGTGTTGCCAAAGTTTTGTCGTGATATCATCATAAAATCTTTATTGCGATTGACTAAACCTCTTAAGGTGGCATTTAAAGGGTCTTAATTGATTTAAGTGCCAAAGACGTGTTTAAATGAAGGAAGTGCTATGGATGCTAATTAATCAAGTTTAAAAGTCACACACAGATGTAGGATGATTCAGATTTTAATTGAAATAAATTAGCAAAGGTCTTGGTATTGCAATATATATTAAGGTAGATCGTTTAAACAGTAAGTCATATACGTATGTATTTAGTAATTCTTGCAAATACCTATAAATGAATCTCGTGGTGTGTAGGTCTCACTTCAATGTTTTATAAAATTTTTTAACGTATTGTTCAATTTTTATTTAAAGTAAATGTGTTGATATTGATAAGAAAAAGAAAAGATGCTTTCAATGTCGTAACATATGACAATGTTGCTTTGAAGTAAACGAAAGTTGAGTAGTATAAACATAACAGGGTGCCACATATATTTTACTGTGTAAAAGATATTGTTAGTTCTTGCAGAAGAATTGTTAGTTTTTACCAAATAAATATTAATAAAATATTTATTTAATTATTATGAATTACAATACAAAGTAAATTTATATTCTAATTTTGGGTCCAGGGGTTGAGCCGGGGTGACTAAGACCATTGTAGCTAGTTATTGCAGCGACAGACCGGAGCCTCTGGTGGGAATCGAACCCACAACCCCCACGCTGATAGCCGAGCACGCTACCAACTCGACTACCAGGGCGCTCATTAATAAAATGTATATAAATGGTGATTTTTTTTAAACCTATAGGAAAGTTTTTCAAAAAAAAAACATAAAATTCATGAAATCTTTATTTGAATCGATAGTACGGTCCATATAATTTAATGTTTGAAAATTATTTCATGCAAATGTTGACCTTGACTGCGCCTCAATGTTCCATCCGCTTAGTCCAATTTTGGCACGTTTTTGAGTAACAGAGGTCCAATTGCTGCGAACGGCGACGAATCCATAATTGATGGTCATCATTAACACTGGCCTATACAGCTGCGATATTTTCTTCAGTTCGCACTCTACGTAAGCGTGTTGGTGGTTTAATGTCCAACAATGTAAATTTGGTGCGAAATTTAGTCACAATAGCCCGAATAGCCGCTTCATTCAATAATTTGCAAGCGTTCTTCGTTTGTTTAATTCATAACAACTAAGAAGGGCGTTAAGTTCAGCCGGGCCGAATCTTATGTACCCTCCACCATCAACGTCTGTCGATTTTTTGTCCAGTAACATTACAGGAAAATGTTAAATTTTTTTAAATATAGCCAAACCAAATAAAAATATTGAAAAAAATAATTTTATAATTAAATATAAAATTTTATTTATTTTTAACCACGAATGCAAAGCAAAGCAACCAATATTTAAAATATATATCGAAATAATACTTCAAGTCAGTTCAAAACAAGTAAGAAAACGTCAGTCGGCTAAACCGACTTATATATACCCTCACTCTCAGGGAACTTATCTATGGAAATTACAATAACTTAAATTGTACTGGAAGGTTCATGGCATTTGGTCCTAGCTTATATAGTTATTCTAAAAAATTATCAAAAATCAAATCATAGCGGATGCAAGCATCAGTAGAGAAGATATGAAGGATTTAATTTTACCTCGGATATAGACAATTGTGTGGAATTGACAAGAAGGGTTAAAGAGTTATTTTTTAGTTTAAAATGATTATAAAAACATTTTCAAATATCAAATTGCAAATGATTTTGTCTACCCGTATGGATGTAACCAAAGGTTATACCACTTTGTGTGGTAGCTACCAGAAGGGGTGATTCCGAATATCTGTGTGGACATTACATTAATTTTAATTTAACATAGGGATATGGGTCATTTGTGTGGGAGGTACCAAAAGGGGTGTGGCAATTTCGCCCATGTTCGAACTTAAACTAAGATTGGTGAAACTATTAAGTCCTTTCGAGAGCAATCGTGTACACCAGCCAGCCGACGGACGTTCGGACGAACATGGTTCAAACAACTTAAAAAGTCGTTAAACGGATTTGGTCCAAATATACTTATGGTCTTATGTCACTCCCTCAGTGCATTACACTTTTTTCTGTCCCAAATGATATATACCCTCACACTCTATAGAGTGAGGGTTTAAAAAGTAAATCACTTTAAACAAATAACTTACTCAGAACCACACATTTTTATTTATGTCTTTGAAGTAGTGAATGGTAATCGAGGACAAGAATCGATTCTCGATTCCCGATCAATTATTTTTGAATCCGATTCTTAGAATCGAAGAATCGGACCTGAGAATCGATTCTTAATCGGAATCGGTAGAAATGTTTAACCATAAAACTCGAAAGGTATAACGCTTTTTCTAACAATTACAGAAAATGTCCACAATAACATCTATTAATTAGAGTGCTTAAGTAAATTTTTTGAATGCACTTGAGATTTATTTTGGTAGGCAGAGATATACACGCGGTCCAAACATTTTGATAGCCTCTCCATACAAGCGAGAGTGTCTTTAAATTTATTTAAATTTGCATAAAAATATCAGATACAGTCCTTTGTGGAGGGTATATAAGATTCGCCATGGCCGAACTTTACGCCTTTTTAATTGTTTTACACTAAGATGCTCTTCCTTAATGGACTATTCTATATATAGTTTTTGGAAAACATTTTTCTTATAGATTTTTTCCGATCTATTGAATGATACCATCGAAAAAATATATATAATTTAGGAATTAAAAATAAATTTAACATTAACAGCTTGGAATGTGTGGAGGTACGAAAACCCAAGTGTTTGGTACATATTGCGTTCCACTGTCAATTTATCAATTATTTATATCAATTCCACACTTAGTATCATTTCCTTTTGTTTAATTAATAAAATTACAACTTTTAAATTTCACAACTTATTACCAATTTTTGTGTTTTTTTCATTAAATTACATTTCGATTCCCAAGCATCGATAATCGATTCCAGTATAAAGTTGGACAAATGTAATCGATTCCAAAAGAATCGGTTTTGAACCCTCAGAATCGATTCTCGATTAGAATCGGAATCGATTTACCAGTCACTACTTTGAAGTATTGCTTTAGTATTAAACTTAAATGATTTGTGTAATGTTATACTCACATAATTATTATTAAATTTCACATTAATTATTATTTAATTTGATCTTAAATTTGAAGTCGATTTTCACGTGCTAGGAATTCATATTAGACCCATGGTTTCTTGGAGAAATGTTTCTTGAATTTCCCTTCGATTTTGTTTTTAGTTGACGCTTTGTGCGAAAAAAAATCAACCCACCCTAATGTAGGGAAAAAATGAGAAAATGGTAAGGAAAGGCTAAAGTCGGTCGGGGCCGACTATATTATTCAAATCGGTGAGGATTTTTGAATGCGTCATATATCATGGACCGATAAGACCCGCTTTCACAATGTTTGTTTCCAGAAGAAATATAACGTATTCTAAACAAAATCGATTAATTATGTGAGTCATTCCATGCCAAGCGGTACGATTTTTAACCTTGATAACTACGATTGTTTTAAAAGATTGTGCATGAATTCTGCTCATAAAAATATTGCGTATTTTTTTCAAAGAAATAGAAATATTTTTTTATAGGTTATGACCAATTTAACAGGTGTGTTCATTCAATCGCCTGTAGCCGCGTTATATTTTTTAAAGTTTTTACAATTTTATTTCTTTTATTTCGATTTTCGAAATGATTACTTTAATTTTTATTTTTTATTAATTTAAAGTAGTGCTCTTAGATGTCCTTTTTAGTGATTGTGTGAGTTTGGAAGTGGTGAAATGATGACTTTTATATTTTACAACTTTTTTTATTTTCAGCGAAAAATGAGCGAAAATTTTTTCAGTAGTTTATTAACACGAGGTTTAAAAACAATAAAAAATCGAAAAAAGTAGATAATGGAAAGAATATATGTTTTTTCATTTTTCTAATTTTCATAGATTTTATATTGTTTTTATATCATTTGAAAATAAGTTGCAGTCACTAAAATATACTTTAAAGTTTCAAAAAATAATTAATGTAATTCGAAAATCAAAATAAAATTGTTAAACCTTTATAAAATATAATAGAAATCTTTTTAATTTTTTCACTGTTAAATTGGACATAACTCGTAAAAAAATTCTAAGTTTTTTTCCAAAAATACGTACCTATGCAATATTTTAGGAGAATAATACACACACAAACTTTCAAAATAGCCGCAGCTATTGTACCAGACAAAGTCAAATTGGTAGCGAATTTCGTATGGTGACTATATCTAAATTTGAACCGATTTGATCCATTTTCACCAATGATTTTTATTGTTCAAATGCAATGTGTTGTGGCAAATTTTAAGAAAATCTGTTAAAATACATGGTTTCTAGAGCAGAAAAAGTCAAATCGTGACCGAAATTTTCTTGGAGGCTTTATGAAGTTAAATAATACCTGTCCTTAATTGTGCCAATTTTTGTATGGATCGAACCATAATTGCGATCAGTAATTTGATCACAAGAATATATGGAAGTACGCATAGATAGGCATAGCTAAAACGATTCTAAATTGATCGGTATACTAAACAAACAAATGCACAACAAAATATCCTGGTGGAGAGTATATAAGTGGTACCAGAAATTAAGAAATTCAGTATATAGATTCCTCTGACTGTATAGACGCGAAACAAATATATATTTTTTTAATTTCCTCTTTAAGTTTAAAAACTGAGAAGGGAAGCCAACGGTACCAAACAAACGACCGTAGCTAGAATCTTCAAATTCTTATACGTTACTCAGACTGGGTATAGTCGCAAAACAAATATTCTAAATTCGTATTTTTTGCTTCAAAATTGAAAAAAATAATAAAATTGGTACCAACTAAATGGCCATAGCTGGAATAATGAAACTGACTGTGTGGGCGGTTGCTATTGTACGAGTGCCCTTATAATACACCCTTTTAGTACAGGTGTATTTAATTGTAAGATTGCTTCAAAAAACTCTAAATTGCGTGAAAAGATTGATACAAATATGTTACTTGGGTTAGAAGTTATCCGCTTTTAAATACAAATAATCTAAGAAAGGTCCCAATTTTATACACTGATATCTTCATAATATTTATGAAGCGATTTCATATAAGGTTTTTCATAAATTTTGTGAATTTGTTCTGAAAATGTATAAAAAATTATAAATATAAGTTATACAGGGTTTTCCAACAAGAGGTGTTATTTTGGTATTCAATGAAAGATGTCATTTTTGAGATAACTGATCGGATGTTTATTTCATAATAAAGAGGAAGTTATGCCGTTAATAATGAAAAACAACATCAGCCAAATGGCCACCACGACCACAAGACCATATCCTTTTAATGAACTTTTCCATAACCAAATCGCATAGTGGTTGCCCTATGTCCTCGTTAGCCTCACGAATTCTATCTTTGAGGTTTTGAATCGACGCTGGGCTGTTGGCGTAGACCTTATGCTTCACGTGGCCCCAATGAAGATGTCGCAAGGAGTTAAATCACAAGATCTCGGTGGCCAATTGTGATCACCTCTTCGAGAGATAACACGATAACACTTTTCCCGTAAAAGAGCAATAATTTCTTTGCTTGTGTGGCACGTAGCGCCGTCCTGATCAATACCGTCCAACTCCGAACATAAAACAATCATTAATCATCTCTCGATAGCTCAATCCATTCACCGTAACTGTTGATTCACCCTCATTTTCGAAAAAGTAAGGTCCAATGACCCCGCCGGACCATAAACAGCACCAAACAGTCACACGATGAGGATCGAGAGGCTTCTCAACAATAACTCTTGGGTTTCCGAGCCCCAGATGCGACAATTTTGCTTGTTGACACAGCCACCGAAGTGGAAATGGGCCTCATCTGTCAAGGTGTTTTTTCGATGGACTTCCGGATCATTTTCATTCATGAATTTTAATAATTTCAATGCGTTGTTGAAGCGTGTATCGTTCCAGTTTTTAGTAATGGCGTAGTTTCTACTTGTCAAGTGTCAAAGAATAAAAGATTCAAAAGTGACAGTTACCGAAATACCGGGTGATTCAAAATAACACCTCTTGTTGGAAAACCCTGTATTATATTATTAAATTGTTGACAATTTACCGAGCTAAACTAAATTTTATCACAAAAATAAAAATATATATAAGAAAGGCAAAGCATTCCACCACGTATTAACTACACGTTTTTGAAAATCAAAAATTGTCTAATATCATACATACATAAGTATGTATCCTGATTCAGGTCAAATACATATTCATTGCAAAGGTCCTCATAATGGTTGGGTATATCAATTGACCAATTCCCCGCAACTGAAACATGTCAGACTTTTTTTATTTTTGATTAAATTGAATACATCAGAATAAAACTATTAATATTTATGAAACGTTTTGCATAAAAAATAAGTTTTATTATAAAATCTATGGACATTTTCAAAAATTATATTATAAGAAATAAATATCTTGTATGACGAAAGCTCATTGAGTGAACGACTATATTTCATAGTTTCTATGAAATGTTACAGAAATTCTGCGACAATTTTCATTTATTTGTGTTTAACGAAACATTTTATGAAGTGCTTCTTTGGCGACTTTTTGATGAAAATTTTCATTGAGCTTATGAACAAATCATAATTATTATCAAGATAATTTTTTCGTGTAGAAGACATAATATAGATCCGCAAAATGGCCTTCCTGAGTCTAAAAGTTATTAGCCGTTTTTATACACTCCACGAGAGTATTATGTCTTTGTGCATTTGTTTGTAACACCCAAAGGAAACGAGATAGACCCATTGTTAATTATACCGATCGACTTAGAATCACTTTTTGAGTCGATTTAGCAATGTCCGTCCGTCCGTCCGTCCGTCTGTCCATCTATTCTTGTAATCACGATACAGGTCGCAATTGTAGACATAGCTAAATGAAACTTTGCACAATGAAGTTTTTCGGGACAAGGACGAACGCTATTTAATTTGAAGAAAATCGGTTCAGATTTAGATATAGCCCCCATACGAATTTCACAACCGAATTGACTCTTTTCACTCTAGATACCACATATTACAACAGAATTTCTTTAAAATTGGCAGAACATCTTATATTTAAACTAGGAACATCTATCGTGAAAATAGGTCAAATCGGTTCAGATTTCGATATAGCCCCCATTCAAATGTCGCTCCCGATTTGACATTTTCCGCTCTAGAAACCACATATTGTACTCGATTTTCTTTAAATTTGTCACAACATCCTATAATCCAACTAGACACACCTATGCAGAAATTGGGTAAGATCGGTTCAGATTTTACATTTTCCGCTCTAGAAACCACATATTGTATCGATTTTCTTTAAATTTGACACAACATCTTATAATCTAACTAGAAACACCTATGCAGAAATTGGGTAAGATCGGTTCAGATTTAGATATAGGCCCCATACAAATGACGTTCCCGATCTCACTTTTGCGCTATAGAAACCACATATTGTACCCGAGTTTCTTTTAAATTTACACAACATCTTATCCAACTAAACAAAACTATGGTGATAGTGGGTAAGAGCGGTTCAGATTTAAATATAGCCCAAATACAAATGTTGCTCCCTAAAGTTTAACCGATTTTGGCCAAACTATACATTTTATATTTCACCTATTTCGTTCCTCATACAAATGTCCTTTCCAATTTAACATTTTTTGTCAAACACACACACAACAGAATAAAAAAATCCTTCCCGTTTTCTCTTTTTCACCGAATTGAATTGTATTCGGATAGAAAGTGGAGTGTATCATAGAGTCGGCCCCGCCCGACTTTAGCCTTTCCTTACTTGTTTTCGTCATAAATTTTTTTCGTCAGACTTTATTCTTCCCTTTGTTCTACACTCCACGAGAGTATTATGTATTTGTGCATTTGTTTGTAACACCCAAAAGAAAGTGAGATAGACCCATTGTTAATTATACCGATCCTAAAATCACTTTTTGAATCGATTTAGCAATGTCCGTCTGTCTGTCCATCTATCTTTGTAATCAAACTAAACGAAACTTTGCACAACGAAGTTTTTCGGGATAAGTGCGAACGCTATTTAATTTGAAGGAAATCGGTTCAGATTTAGATATAGCCCCCATACGAATTTCACTCCCGATTTGACTTTTTCTGCTGTAGAAACCACATATTTACACAGACGTTCTTCAAAATTGGCAAAACATCTTATATTTCAACTAGAAACACCCGCGGTGAAAATGATCCAGATCGGTTCAGTTTTAGATATAGCCCCAATACGAATTTCACTCCCGATTTGACCTTTTTCTGCTGTAGAAACCACATATTTACACAGACGTTCTTCAAAATTGGTAAAACATCTTATATTTCAACTAGAAACACCCGCGGTGAAAATGATCCAGATCGGTTCAGATTTATATATAGCTCCTATACAAATTTCGCTCCCGGCTTGATTTTTCCGCCCCAGAAACCACGTATTTTCACCGAATTACTTTACATTGAGCATAACACGTTATACTTGAACTGGAAGAACCTATTGTGAAATGGGTCACTTCATTCCATGTTTGGATATAGCCCCGATACAAATATTCTCGATTTGGCAAATTGGGCCAGGTCATATTAACCTATGATTAGGCAACAAAAATCCTTCACATTTTTACCGAATTGAATTGTATTCGGATAGAAAGTTGAGTGTATCATATAGTCGGCGCCGCCCGACTTTAGCCTTTCCTTACTGGTTTTTTGGGCAACCATCTTGCGCTTTGATGCTTTTCGTCTATTAGTTTTAGCTAGTTAACTTTTCAGAAGGCAGAATATTTTTAAACCAGCTCCTTTCAGATTCTCCATTTATCTATTTTTTCGACCAGTCTAATGTCTATGGATTACACAAATAAAACGAGTTTTTCACGCACAAGGTCACTTGCTCGCTCGTGCTACTCGAAATCGCTTTATAGTTTGTCTTAAATGGCAAAAAGTTTTCAATTGACGATATCTTTAATTTGTGGCTTTATGCAGGCGTCCTAATAGTTTGAACTTTACCAAGTGACACATAACCATTAAAAATGAGCCAGATAACGCTTAACCAAAGGATACGCGAAATGTCCTCCCACCTCCTGCGTGCTCAGTCTATCCGCCAATGACATGACGTGACTGTGGTCGTTGGCTTTATTTAATATTCATTCACAGTGATAGCTTCATTTGATGAAGCTATAAAAAGTCACCCAACGCAGCGGTTGAAGGACATTTACAATGTAAGCCAGTCAAAGTGTTACCGAACTATGGAAATGTACAAATGTATATTAAATTAATAAGGGTCTGGATCGCTAGATTGATTTTTGCAGCAACTTTAATTTGAAATGAAATATTTAATTTGAAAATTGCTACTTTGTATCCCTTTTAACGATACGTCGTTTCATTGGCTGTGACCTTAATGTCCTTTAAATTGTGAATCTAAACTAGATATGGAGACAAGAAATACGCAATTTTAAAGGTTGACATATTGAATTGAAGCTTTCCTTCAACTACAAAGGAATGAATCTAGGAGATTCACATCATTTATTTTCCTTTTTACAAAACATACTCATGCGAACATGCGACAGACATGCCGAACATAAAAGAAAACGTTAAAGAGGAAACACATTTTCATGTTTATGTTGCAATAAAATTATTTGTGAATATGTATGCCAGCCATCCAATCAAGAAAAGCAAAATATATCGTATATTTTCCCTTCCTCGTCCTCTTCGTCTCCAGGAATCGGCGGCTAGAGGGCTGTAGAGTGTGGAGACCTTGAGTCGCTTTTCTCGCTAAAGATGACAGAACGACGACGAAATGAATGAATGGATGTGAGAATGAATATCTATAAGACACATAATCCATAAATATTGTTACAGGCCATTAGATGGCCTGAAACATTAGGGATAGAGAAACAGAAAACGTCAGACGAAAACAAAACCAAACCAAACAGCCAAAAACGGAGCGCCACAAAATCCTCCCCAATTATGGCATGAGATGTGGGGTGTGATAGGCAGACTAACAAACTTACAGACCGTCGACAAATTGCCCCTGTGAAACGGGAGGACACTTTGAACTTTCAGATGAAAATGTTGTGATTCTCAAGGATATGTTCCGTTGGAGGCAAAGCGAAAGGAAAATGAGGATGAATTAAAGTGTTACTTTTTATGTAATCTATTTAAAGATGTTTCACTTGAAGGCATTCTGCTGTAACAAGACTGTAAGATATCGAAAATATCCAATTCACGGCTATTTTTAATATAATAAAAACACATTTTTTACGCATTGCTAATTCGAGTAACTTCTGAATGGATTTGGCTAGGCATTGGAAGAATTTCTTTCAAGATATTTATATACATAAACGATTTCAACAATAGTTTCTCACAAAATCAGAGAATATGTTCTGCATATTTATGACAAGAATAGGAAATGAGAAATTTCATGTGAAGCCAGCACACACACATTTTGGCTCTGACGACATTTTCCAATTAAGTACTTTTAAAAGGCGAAATAAGAAATAATAAATAACACAGTGCAACACGAAAAAACATATAACCATATACAGACACCACTACACGATAAAAGACCAAAAACAGACCCGTACCTCTCAGTTTTGCCCCAAATATTTGGGGCCTCAGTGACATTTTTGCAAAAAGTGATCATTTTCTCAGGCTCATATTTTGCAAACCGTTTGAAATATTGATTTACTCTCTGAGCCAAAGTTGTAGCTCTTGTCATAAAGAACAAAAATTGTGATCATATAAAAAATTTCGTTTATTTATTGTGTCATTTTAAATACTTTGAGTGATATTTACTTTTTCCTTTGGGCTTTCGCATTTTCATGAAAAATATGAATGTTCCTTTTGACAGTCAATGTCAAAGACACATAAGGTATCTGTGATTATGTAGCCCCCCCCCACAAAGGCAGCTAGAACGTTATTCCAATTAAGATAATTTCCTTCTTCCATAAAAAACACTAATGAAGGAAATTGTCTTAATTGGAAAAGGTCTTCTCTGGTACACAAGAAAAACCGACTTTGGACATACTCGAATAATAAAGAAGCTGGCGTTGGACATCAATCATGAAGTTAGGTTATTTTGCACTATGTACGTCTGAGAATGGAAATACAACCAACTGTAGCACCCACTATCTACCAATATTTATGGTATTTAAGCTTTTTGAAAATATATATAGAAGAATATTTATTTTTTGAATTGACGTATTGGTAGCCTTGCCTTATAGGCGTGGTTTGGAATAAGTAAAATATTATTTTTATTAATATTTTTTTTTTGATATTTGTTTTGATTTGGCTATATAAAAAAAATTATTTTTCTGTAATATTGTGATTGGACTTATATTTCCAAAAAGAAAGCAGAAATATTAAAGTTACATTCGAAGAAAATTGGAAATTGGAAAAATAAAATTAAAAAATATCCATAATAAAATTTGATTTTATGAAAGTGAGCACATAAAAAATTGTTAGGTCCCGGACAAAAAACTTTTAACTACATTTTGTTTAAGCATATGAAACTAATTTTCACTAATCTAACAATATTATTTTATGAAACATTTTGTTGGTGGAAAAAAAATTAAATTAGAATCGGCTATAAAAAAGTACAGATAATTTTTTCAAATTTCTGGTTCTATTGGAAATGTTAAACTTTGTCTTATAATAATGGAAGAGAATATCATCCATTTGACTACAACAACAGGCTCGGCAGTAACTCATCCGATCAACCCAATTTGTCAGTACAGCCCAAAATCCACACTAAACAGTGACGCGTTGTGGATGTATTGGCTTCTCAATAGTCACGAGGCAATTTTGCGTATTGACATAGCCACCGAGAATAAAACGAGCTTCGCCTGAAAACACGATAATTTTCCATGTAAATTTCTTACAGTTTGCGTTAAAGACTGACTACTTTGGAAGTAATTTTGTTTGAGCGTATAGCGTCCCCTTGTGCAAATGTCAAACATAAACCTGAAAAATTTAATGTTATTCTACCTGTCAAAGTAATCGATAGTTCAAATTTAAAATGTTACATGGGCCACCCTATATATGGCAAGAAAAGCTGCATTCTCATATATATATATATATATATATATATATATATATATATATATATATATATATATATATATATATTTATATATATAAATAAATATATATATAAATAGATATTATATTTTTAGTCTAAGATCTCAATAAACATTTTTCTAGAACATATGAACTTCCTAGGAATGATTCTTAACACCGGTTATGTAGGAAAAATATATCTTGCAGCATTTTTCTGTTAATGGTAAGTCCGACTACAATGCGTATGAGTGATATTAACACATTAACAGCACGTATACGCTACCTACACACACTACTGCATAAAATATTTGTTCGACGACATTTGCGATTTTGACCTTGAATATAAAGATTTTTTTACTTTATATGTTGACAAATTTTGTTCGTTGTGACAAGAGCTACAACTCTGCCTCAGAGAGTAAATCAAAATTCCAAACGGTTTGCAAGATGTGAGCCTGAGAAAATGATCACTTTTTAGCAAAAATGACACCAAGCCCCAAATCTTTGGGGCCCATAAAAAAGTGCATGACTTTGTGCATGAGAACTGGGAGACACGGGTCTCTTTTTGGCCTTTTATCACGTAGTGGTGTCCGTAGATGGTTATATTTCCATGACATAAAAAATTACGCACAGTGTAATAAAAAGTAAGAAATTGTAAACATTGTAGAGTGGATCCAAAATAAAGTATTTTCGTCGCAAGGTGATTTAAAAAATTGTAACTTTTTTAGAGGTATGAGATAGTTTTACACAAATTATTCAAATCTATTTTTTTTTGCATAATATTTCTGATTTATATTTTTATTTATTTTATAAAGAAGAGAAGTAAGGAAAGGCTAATGTCGGGCGGGCCGACTATATGATACACTCCACTTTCTTTCGGAATACAATTCAATTCAGTAAAAAAAGTGAAACGGGAAATTTGTCCTAATCACAGGCTAATATGACCTGGTCCAATTTGTCAAATCGAGAAAAATATTTGTATCGGGGCTATATCCAAACAAGTGACTAACTTTCACAATAAGTTCTTCTAGTTGAAGTATAACGTGTTATGCTCAATTTTAAGAAATTCTCTGAAAATACGCGGTTTCTGGGGGAACGAAATTTGTATGAGAGCTATATGTAAATCTGAACCGATGTGACCGATTTACATCATAGGTGTTCTTAGTTTAAATATAAGATGTTTTGGCAATTTTGAAGAAAATCTGTTAAAATATGTGGATTCTGGAGCGAAAAAGTTCAAATTGGCAGATAAATTTTTATGGGAGCTATATATAAATCTGAACCGATCTACACATTTTCACCACAGGTGTTTCTAATTGAATTGCCAATTTTGAAGAAAATCTGTGGTATCTAGAGTGAAAAGAGTCAAATCGGGGTGAAATTCGTATGGGGGCTATATCTAAATCTGAACCGATTTTCTTCAAATTAAATAGCGTTCGTCCTTGTCCCGAAAAACTTCGTTGTACAAAGTTTCGTTTGCTTCTGGCTACAATTGCGACCTGTATCGTGATTACAACAATAGATGGACAGACGGACATTGCTAAATCGACTCTGAAAGTTATTCTAAGCCGATCGGTATAATTAACAATGGGTCTATCTCCCTTCCTTTTGGGTGTTACAAACAAATGCACAAAGACATAATACTCTCGTGGAGTGTATAAAAAATACCTTAGATTTTTGTAAAATAAATTTTATTATTAGTTGATATTGTTAGAAAGACCTCCATAAGTTTCAAGGTACAGGTACTTACTCTAAAACAATTATAAACGTCGATGCTGTCGAAGTTAAAAATAAAATATTTAATATAAATAATTAATGGACACGAATGAACAGTGAATGATAATATCGTAACATGTTGGGACAATCCATTAAACGAACCACAGATTCGTTTTAGTCGGGAACATCCACAACGTTTTTGAAGCCAGTTTAAGGTAAATGATTAAAATAATCATTTATATTAAATAATTTCTATATTGAACTTATGGAACGTCTTACTGATACTATTAACTATTAATAAAATGCAATTTACAAAAATCGAGAGTATATTTTTTGTTTATAAAATACAATGAAACTAAAAATATAATATCTAGCTTCAAAATAAATGTTGTTGATGTTCCCGACTAAAATGAAAGATTGGTTTGTTTTATGTGTTCTCCCAAAATGAGCTGGACGAGTTCAAAATAACCTCTATAAATCAGATTTTTCTTGAATAAAATTCACGGTGGGAATGGTATCAAACCATATCATAAACTTGCATTTAAACTCAGAATAGAGGGTGGAATTTTATCATTTTTGTTGCATTTTTTATAAAAACCGCAATAACTTCCACTTTTGTAGTTCGATTTATGTTTTTAGGGGCTTGTTGGAGAGGTCTTGATAACCAATTGCAATTTTTAGAACTTCCTAACCCATTAAGGGCCGAAAATTTTTTTCTTACTGTTGGTTCTCAGTGGGTTAAATGTAATGTAAAAACTGTAATATGGAGTTATTAGCATCGTAAACACATTCTAGTCTTACAAAAAGCTAATTTTTGAAAATTAACATCTGACATTTTGGACTTTCTATGGATAAATTGGGAGGAAAACTTCACAAAAGATGTTACAATAAAACCGTGCGACATGATTTGCCTCCCAAGAACAAGATTATATAGAAGTGAAACTATCTATATATATATATATCATTAATAGGAAAACTCATACTCAGTATTTTATTTCGTGGTCGTTTGCCTTTTTTACAGGACTTTTAATTTCCAAAGGATGTAAATGTTTCAATAATTTAGTTTCGTACTTTAGCGTTTCATACAATGACGATGTGGGTATCAAATGAAAGAGAAGAACGTCTACTAAATATACTTTAAATTTAATGCGAGTATCTAAGTTAATTTAACATTAACAACCATTTCAACTTTTCCCCTTTAAAAAGTTTATGTAGATTATTCATGTTTTAATTCTTAAGGGGGAAAATTTTAAATGGTTGAATTTCTTTCCCAAAATTGGCTTTATATAAGACTAGAATGTGTTTACGATGCAAATAATCCCATATTTCAGTTTTTACTTCACATTTAACCTACTGAATATTAACAGTATGAAAAAAATGTGCTGCCTTTAATGGGTTAATAAATTCTAAGAATTGCAATTGGTTATCAAAACCTCTCCAACGAGCCCTTAAAAACAATCGAACTAAAAATGTGGAAGATATTGCGGTTTTTATAAAAAATGCATCGAAAATTGCACTAAAATAGTATAAATCTGTCCTTTATACTGGGTTATATTGCATTTTAATGTTAATTTAATGTGATTTGATAAGGATCGGGTCGGATTTTACTTTCTAGCAGTTTTTTTCTCAATACCATTCTCATGGTGAACTTTATTGAAGAAAAACCTGATTTATAGAGCTTACTTTGAACGCGTCCTGCTCACGAACGGACGCTGATAAAAGCGAAATTTTTTGGGAGAACACATAAAGCAAACCAATCTTTCGTTTTAGTCAGGAACATCAACAACATTTTTCCTTCCTCACAAAAGAAGCCACTCTAATATATATATATATACTAGCTGACCCGGCGAACTTCGTTCCGCATAAATTCGTTAATGCAACGAAAAAAAGAATTCCGAGCATGCACATGCTGCTTTATATAACTATGTCAATTCAAATTCTTTATTAAAAAGTTGTGTTAAATACAATGGAAATAACTAAAGTAAAAGAATAACGATGTGCTTTAATGAAACCGCAATGATTGACTTATCAGCCAACCTTGCGCTTTTTCACTGAAGTGCTTTATGGTACACAACGTTTTTCGTTTTGTTCTCTGGCGCGTACACGTACAAAGCGGAAGGTTTTCCGACACGTGAGCACGCCACATACAATTGACCATGTGAAAAACATGGGAACTCAAGATTGATTCCACAAACATCCAGCGATTGTCCTTGCGCCTTATTAATTGTCATAGCGAAGGCGAGACGCACCGGAAATTGAAGACGCTTAAATACGAATGGCAAATCGTTCGCAATAAGAGGAATCCGCGGAATGAGAACATCTTCGCCCTTGAATTTTCCCCTCAAAATCGTCGCTTGAATGACGTTTGATTTGAGTGCCTTCACAATCAAACGCGTACCGTTACAAAGTTTTGGTGCATTGAGATTACGCAACAAAATTATAATTGAGCCGACTTTCAATTTCAAAAAGTGTGGCGGCAAGCCCGGGACATCCAGAGAATTCAAAAATTCTGTAGGATAGTTCGTGACTTCGTTTTCATCCATCACGGAGTCGACGGATTTGTATGAATGCAACTCACCGGAGATATCATTTTGAATGACGAAATTCAAATGATCGACATCCTTGTTTTTCGCAGCCAAAATCGCTCGTGCACTCAGCCAATCATGGTCAACATAATTCTGCGCGATATTCGGAAAAACCTTCAAGATGAGCTCTTCCGGCGTAGTTGTAATGCTGCAAAAATTTTGTGGAAATTCAATTAAGCCGGTAACTAATTCGACTGGAATCACGCCATTACCCATCGCCAACAATTGCCTAGAGAACTCCACAGCGGACTGGTCACTTCGTAAAGCAACTCGCATGTTCGTTTTCAAGTGCAATTTCTTCACGTATTGCCATAAAGCCGACGCCTTCAGGCAAGCGTTCAATTCATCTGCTGGAGTTGATCTTGGAATGACAGGCAGCGTTTGACGAAAATCGCCTGACAACAAAATCAATGTGCCACCGAAATTTCGTGTGTCATTCCGTAAATCTTTCAATGTGCGATTTAAAGCTTCCAATGCGCGTTTGTGAGCCATTGTACAGAATTGCACTGCGCATATCGATTTCCTTGTCCACATTTCCGATGAAATACATTTGAAGAAATTTGTGATCTTGATTCGTTGTCGGCAATAACGAACCATAGCGATGATGAATTTGTCCTTGGATCTGTATCATAAGGACAAAGTCGAAGTAGATGACAATCTAATGGCAATATAATGTGGACTTGAATCAAGCGAATTTACCTTGAATGTCGGATTGTATGGGCGATTGTCCTGAATAACTTCTGCTCCGAAAGACGTCATTTGAAAACAACTGTTATATTGTTGAGCTCTGGTTAAAAATTGTCGTGATTGGGGTGTATTATCATAAATCAATGAGCGCAATGGCTCAGGTGGATCAGGCAACCCGGGTGTTTCGGAAGGAAACTTCAGTGCATAGCAATGTGGACATACGACAGTCATAGCGCCAATCGAGACACACGGAAGTTCGCTATAGTCAATCGTGCAGTCGTATTGGAAGGCGACTCGCTCCAATTCGACATTCACGGCGTTTCTTCTTCTTTGGCGATTTGCATTTATTTGAACGCTCTGCTGATTTCGATTACGTTGTTGTCTATTTCGGTCTCTAGTTTGGACAACCGCACGTTGTTCTTGTGATAATGTTTCTCGAAGCTCCGACATGTTCGCTCGATTGTGTGCATTTCGCATTGAGCGTTCCTCTGGAGTTTCGTTCGTACGAACAGTTCTCAAACGTTGTGCATTACGACTGCGACGTGAAAGGTTTGACCTTCTTATTGGCGGCATGATCACTAAAATGAAAACCCAAAATATGTAATAATATTCGAAGAAATTAATTGAGTTTCATAATTACCGACATATGAAATCACAAAAGAAATGACATTGACATGAAAAAAAAATTAAAACATTCGAAATATTATTTGGTTTTGTTAAACTCACAAAAAAAAACAGTAAAATTTTCGTTAAAATCTTCCCGGATTTTATATTTTTCTGGAAATTGTCCTACATCCTATGTCCTTCCTTGGGCCAACACGAATTCATCAAGCCCAAAATCGTGAAAATCAGACGATCCGTTATAAAGTTTTGCGTGTTCACACGGACGGCATTCTCTTTTATAAATATAGATATATATATATTTGTATCTTATTTTTTGGGAAATCGAGAACGCAGCTTTTCTTGCCATATATAGTAATGTGGGCCATGCAACATTTTAAATGTGAAATTTTGTTTGACATTTGCACAATGGGACGCTATACGCTCAAACAAAATTGGGAAATATATAAAACTTACTTCTAAAGTAGTCAGTCTTTAACGCAAACTGTAAGAAATTTACATGGAAAATTATCGTGTTTTCAGGCGAAGCTCATTTTATTCTCGGGGCTATGTCAATACGCAAAATTTCCTCGTAACTATTGAGAAGCCAATACATCCACAACGAGTCACTGTTTGGTATGGATTTTGGGCTGTACTGACAAACTGGGTTGATCGGATGAGGTACTGCCGAGCCTATTGTTGTAGTCATATGGATGATATTCTCTTCCATTATTGTATGACAAAGTTCAACATTTCCAATAAAACCAGAAATTTAAAAAAAATAATCTGTACTTTTTCTAATTTATTTTTTTTCACGAACAAAATGTTTCATAAAATAATATTGTAAGATTAGTGAAAATTAGTTTCAACAAAAAAAAATTGAAGAAGTTAAAAGTTTTTTGTCCGGAACCTAACAATTTTTTATGTGCTCACTTTCATAAAATCAAATTTTATTATGGATATTTTTTATTTTTTACCAAAATTCCCATTTTCTTCGAAAGTAACTTTAATATTTCTGCTTTCCTTTTGGAAATATAAGTCCTGCGTATATACTCATTTAAGGATAATTACGATGACTATAAATGTTGTGAATTTCACTTTCATATAGACACAGTAATTTTTGAACAGTCTTTAAGAGATTGAGAAAAACAAATGATTTATTTTCGAAAAAATCTTCTTTAGCTGGTACGAAAAAACTCCAAAAAATAGAATAAAATCGGAATCTTATATTTCAGAAATGAGGACACAAATATTACAGGTAACTTCAGAAAAAATGTAATCCTTTGCAAAAAAGAAAAATTGAACTTGGATATTGCCATGACTCAAGACCATTTTATAGCTAAATTTTATAGAATGTAAATTTATTTACTAATGGCATGGTAACGACCTTCTTCATGTGGCTTCGAAGCGACAACAACAACCCGGGCTCTTTAAGTCAATGGTTCTACCAAACGAATGAGTAACACAACTCTCTTTCCGAATATCAGTAAAAAACTGCAAAAAGTAACAAAGCACACACAGGGGTAAAAAATAAAAAAAAAATGGAAAAAAATACAATTTTCCGTTAACTTCTTTGGTTTTTTATTTTATTATACCTTCTGTTAATAAACTAATGAAGAAATAATTATTCTGATGATTCTTATGAAATAAAATTAAATAAGTAAGGAAAGACTAAAGTCGGGCGGGGCCGACTCTATGATACACTCCACTTTCTATCCGAATAAAATTCAATTCGGTGAAAAAGTGAAAACGGGAAGGATTTTTGTATTCTGTATATCGAAATCTGAACCGATTTGACCTATTTTCACCATAGATGATCCTAGTTTAAGTATAAGATGTTCTGCCAATTTTAAAGAAAATCTGTTGTAATATGTGGTATCTAGAGTGAAATCGGGAGTGAAATTCGTATGGGGGCTATATCTAAATCTGAACCGATCTGGCTCATTTGGTGTGTTTCAAGGGTGTTTCTAGTTTAAATATAAGATGTTTTGCCAATTTTGAGGAAGATCTGTTCAAATATATGGTATCTACAGCAGAAAAACTCAAATCGGGAGTGAAATTCGTATGGGGGCTATATCTAAATCTGAACCGATCTGGCTCATTTTCATCGTGGGTGTTTCTAGTTGAAATATAAGATGTTTTGCCAATTTTGAAGCAAATCTGTTAAAATATGTGGTTTCTACAGCAGAAAAAGTCAAATCGGAAATGAAATTCGTATGGGGGCTATATCTAAATCTGAACCGATCTGACCAATTTTCACCATATGTGTTTCTAGTTGAAATGTAAAATGTTTTGCCAAGTTTGAAGAAAATCTGTTGTAATATGTGGTATCTAGCGTGAAAGAGTCAAATCGGGAGTGAAATTCGTATGGAGGCTATATCTAAATCTGAACCGATTTTCTTCAAATTAAATAGCGTTCGTCCTTATCCCGAAAAACTTTGTTGTGCAAAGTTTCATTTGGTTCTGGCTACAATTGCGACCTGTACTTTGATTACAAGAATAGATGGACAGACGGACGGACGGACATTGTTAAATCGATTCAAAAAGTGATTCTAAGTCGATCGGTATAATTAACAATGGGTCTATCTCGCTTCCTTTTGGGTGTTACAAACAAATGCACGAAGACATAATACTCTCGGGGAGTGTATAAAAAGATAGTAAAATCATTTCACCACTTCCAAAGTTGATTAATGTAATCATTTCGAAAATAAAAGTAAAAGAAAAAATTAAAAAACTTGATTTGAACTGGGATATTGTCCCGGCTCAAGACTATTTTGCTATATTTAATAGAATGCAAATTTATTTACAAATGGCATGGTGATGATGACATTTATTACTTGGCTGCAGACTACCACGATTTCGACCATGTCAAAAGTCTTTTCAAGTGGCTTCGCAGCGACTTTTCAACATCAAACGAAACGAACGAGAAGCACAACTCACTTGCCGAATTTGCGTTTAAAAAATGGCACCAAGTAATAAAGCACACATGCCATCTTACAAGCATCTCATTGAGTTGCATATGTAAGTATGTGTATATGCAGGTATAGTTACCCAGCAATACTTCTGCCGTGCCAACGCTCATTTGTTTTAGTTTTTTCGTTTGCATTTTTTTGGTCTGTAATCAATATTTAATTAAAAAATCATATGTAAGTTTGCATATTTTCATTTGTCGTTTGTTTGTAATCAATATTCGATATGAACTGGACGAGGTCACTATCCTCGAATATCATACTCTTGCCTATTTAATGTACAGGGTGGCGCAGAATCAGCTATATGGATTGAGATCTTTATGGATTTTTTATTATTTTTTCATTGTTTTCTTCAGCATTTTGTGAAGAAGTCTAATGAAATCATTTCATATATCAATATTAAAAATACCTTCAACGAAAATTAGAATTTAAATAATATAATATAACTTTCCCCTTTGGCATTATGGGTATAAACTAATTTTACCTGGCTAACAAACAGGTTGGGTAGCAAATAGCATTTATATTATAAATTATATTTTTTCTTTGACATGTTCAACACCAGCTTCTTTATTATTCGAGTATGTCCAAAGTCGGCTTTTCTTGTGTACCAGAGAAGACCTTTTCCAATTAAGACAATTTCCTTCATTAGTGTTTTTTATTGAAGAAGGAAATTATCTTAATTGGAATAACGTTCTAGCTGCCTTTGTGGGGGGTGGGGGTACATAATCACAGGTACCTTATGTGTCTTTGAGTTTGACTGTCAAAAGGAACATTCATATTTTTCATGAAAATGCGAAAGCCCAAAGGAAAAATTAAATATCGCTCAAAGTATTTAAAATGACACAATAAATAAACGAAATTTTGTTTTACAAAGAAAGACCTAAAGTGAGATACCATACATGATTCTGATTAATAAATATGGGTGGAATGATTTTGTTATTTTTTTAGTTATCGGACAATTCATTTTTATTTTTTGTTTTGTTTTATAATGTTATTTGTATGATGATATATGAGGACGTATGTATGTACATCCATATGCTCCAGATTGGGGCACATTTTTGGTAGTTAAATATGTTGTCACAGAACACAAATTAAAGTTCCCCATCTACACCTTCTACTCCTCACACAAAAATTACTATATACGAAAATTCGATATTGGTGAATTGAACTAGTGGTTGTTGGGGTTATTGCCATTCGGTTTTGGTGGTCTTTAACTCTAACTAAATCTAAATGTTGGGGTACATACAAATTTCGTTGGCTGTACCCTCGTTGTTTGACCTCGATTTGCTAAAACATACTTATTGTCATATATACATTAGAATGGGTCGCGAAAATAAATGAAGATAGAATTGTCTAATGATGATTTGCTAAATGTTTCGTAGCTAGCTCCAGCCATACCCTTGTATTTTATATACCCTCCACTAGGGTATTATGTCTTGTATTTCTTTGTAACGCCCAAGTGAAATCGAGACAGACTCATATTTTATTATACAAATCGGCTTAGAATCTGTCCGTCAGTCCATCTCTTCTTGTAATCAAAGTACAGGTCGCCATTACAGCCCGATCTTAACAAAAATTGGTACAAGTCGGTTTTGCGCGTAATGGACGGAAGCTATATAATTTGAAGTAAATCAGTTCAGATTTAGACATTTTGACTTTCTCTGCTCTAGAAGCCACATAATGTAAACGATTTTGATCAAATTTGGCAAAACACTAGAAAACATATGCGATGAAAATGGGTCAAATCGGATCAGATTTAGATATAGACAAATAAGGAAAGACTAAAGTCGGGCGGGGCGACTCTATGATACACTCCACTTTCAATCCGAATACAATTTAATTCGGTAAAAAAGTGAAAACGGGAAGGATTTTTGTATCCTGTAAATGTATGTGTTTGACAAAAAATGTTAAATCGGAAAGGACATTTGTATGAGGGTATATTGAAATCTGGAACGGTGAAATATAATATGTACAGTTTGGCCAAAATCGGTTAAACATTTGGGAGCAACATTTATATTTGCGCTATATCTAAATCTGAACCGATCTTAGCCACTTTCACCATAGGTTTTTTACTTGGATTATAAGATGTTGTGCCAAATTTAAAGAAAATCGGTTACAATATGTGGTTTCTAGAGCGGAAAATGTCAAATCGGGAGCGACATTTGTATGGGGGCTATATCTAAATCTGAACCGATTTGCCTCAAATTAAATAGCATTCGTCCGTGATCCACAAAACTTACTTGTACCAATTTTTGTTAAGATCGGACTGTAATTGCGACCTGTAATTTGATTACAACAATAGATGGACAGACGGACAGACAGACGGACATTGCTAAATCGACTCAGAAAGTGATTCTAAATCGATCGGTATACTTAACAATGGGTCTATCTCGCTTCATTTTTGTTGTTACAAACAAATACACAAAGCCATAATACTCTCGTGGAGTGTATAAAAATATGTAAGTTAACTGATTTTCTTCAAATTTCGCACAAGACATTATATATCAACTGGAAACATCTGTGGGTCAGATTGATTCAGATTTAGATACAGCTCCCATACACATTTCGCTCTCGATATTACTTCTTCCGCTCTAGAGACCACAGA
>CANDYM010000411.1:57206-112721 GCA_947397865.1 Polietes domitor
CAAATTTACTTGGTTGTGGTGGCTAGCAAATGTTGGTGAATTTATGTTGTTTTGTATGGCTTCAGATGTGACAATATATATGTATACTAGCAGTGCAGCTGGTACTGCTAGTATACATATATAAAATAGTAATTTGGTAACCCTAATAGGAGCACTCACACATAGTCAAAGGAATGTGCTAGTCGATATGCTGAACTACTTCGTATGTATAATTTTCATAATTTTCTACCAAGTTTTGAACAAAATATTACAACCATTTATATCGTCGATCTCATGTTTCTAGATTCAGCCAGCCAGTTTATAACTTTTTGCACTTCTTTCCCAAAAAGTACACATTTTGAAAAATCACATTTCACGACTATAGCTCTTTAGTTGGTACTACTTTTATCCCTTGTTGCTCACCCCCTATAAGAAAATTTCGAAAAAATCCGTTTAGATTGCGCTTTAAAACAGTTTACACTCCAAATTTCTCGACTATAGCTGCAATTCTTAAATTGTAACACTTTTGGTCCCCCAACCCCCTAAAATGTACAAATTTCGAACAATCCAATTATACTGCGCTTCTACATGGTCAGAGAAATGTACATACCAAATTTCACGATTCTAGCTGCAATTCTTAAATTGGTACCATTTTTATCCCTTTTTGCCCCTCTCATCCCTTAAATGTACAAATTTCGAAAAATCCATTTATGTTGCGCGCCTACATGGTCTAACTACAGTAATTTAGTTGGTACAATTTGTATCCCTTTTTGTCCCGCACACCCATAATAAGTACAAATTTCGAAAAATTTATTAAGATTTGCACTTCTACGTTGTCAGAGGAATTTACATAGCAAATTTCACGACTATAGCTGTAATACTTAAATTGGTACAACTTTTATCCCTTTTTTGCGCGCACCCCATAAAAGTACAAATTTCGAAAAATCCAATTTTATTGCGCTTCTATATGGTCAGAGGAATTTACATGCCAAATTTCACGATTCTAGCTGTAATACTTTAGTTGGTCCCATTTTAATCCCTTTTTGTCTCGCTCGCCCCTTGAAAGTACAGATTTCGAATTTTACTTCGTTTCTATATGGCCAGAGGAATTTACATACCAAATTTCACGATTCTAGTTGTAATACTTTAGTTGGTACCATTTTTATCCCTTTTTGTCCCGCTTGCTCCTTAAAAGTACAAATTTCGAAAAATCCCTATTTGTAGCTCGGAACTCACCGAATTTCATGTTTCTAGCTACTGCCGTTTAGTCAGGACGAAGGTTCGATATTTATCCCTTTTTGGGCCATTTTACCCCCTAAACGTGAGAATTTCGTAAAACCCTTTCTTAGTCGACGTCTACGTCATATTTGGGAACTACCCTGAAAATTTCATGACCCTGGCTTCAGCCGTTTGGTCTGGGGGATGGTCAATGATAAGTCAGTCAGTAACGCAACTGTTTTATATATATAGATTAGAATGGGGTGTTCGGTCGGGAAGAACTTTATATACCCTCCACCATGGATTACATTCCACAGAGGCTGTCGATTTTCGTAGGAGATTGCCGGATTTTTTAATATAGCCAAACCAAAACAAATAAAAATATTAAAAAATAGTTTTATAAATAAAAATATATTTTTTATTATTTCAAGGCAAGGCTACCAATACGTTTACACTATATATATCGAAATAATGCTTCATAATAATACTTAAAACATGCGCATTAGTATTAGTTTATAGTTTGAAGTAGTAAACAAATATAGTAATGCACATTTAAAATATCACAATTTTCAAAATATGTTACTTCACCTCTTTTTAAAGTCGACAGCCTCTAATCTACCGGTAATACTATGGAATGCACTCCTTGGTGGAGGGTATATAAGATTCGGCCCGGCCGAACTTAACTTGTTCAAATTTGTTTTGTGTCTACAAAAAGTATCATAGCTTCTACATTTATTCTTAGATTTTTTACATATAGACAATGTTTTTTTGCGTTATAATAAATTTTAATAATAAATAAATAAAATTTTTTTAGGTATCGATTTTATGAATAAATGGTGTAGAGGCATGCTGGACCTATGATACCGACTTTCACAATGTATGTTTCCAGGTGAAATATAAAATCTGTGGTCTCTAGAGCGGAAGAAGTAATATCGAGAGCGAAATGTGTACGGGAGCTGTATCTAAATCTGAACCGATCTGACCTACAGATGTTTCCAGCAGAAATATAATGTCTTGTGAGAAATTTGAAGAAAATCTGTCAACTTACGTATTTTCTGGAGCGGAGAAAGTTAAATCGGGTGCGAAATTTGTATGGGGCCTATATCTAAACCTGATGCGATGAATAGGTCAACCATTTTCGCCGCAGATGTTTTCCAGTGTTTTGCCAAATTTGATCAAAATCGGAAAAATAGAGCAGAAAAACTCAAATCGGGAGCGACATGGGCGCTATGTCTAAATCTAAACTGATTTACTTCAAATTAAATAGCTTTCGTCCATTACGCGTAAAACCGAATTGTACCAATCGAACTATAATGGCGATCTGTACTTTGATTACAAGAATAGATGAACAGACGGACAGATTCTAAGCCGATCTGCATAATAAACGATGAGTCTGTCTCGATTTCACTTGGGTGTTACAAAGAAATACAAGACATAATACCCTAGTGGAGGGTATATAAAATACAAGGGTATGGCTGGAGCTAGCTACGAAACATTTAGCAAATCATCATTAGACAATTCTATCTTCATTTATTTTCGGGACCCATTCTAATGTATATATGACAATAAGTATGTTTAAGCAAATCGAGGTCAAACAACGAGGGTACAGCCAACGAAATTTGTATGTACCACAACATTTAGATTTAGTTAGAGTTAAACACCACCAAAACCGAATGGCAATAACCCCAACAACCACTAGTTCAATTCACAAATTTCGAATTTTCGTATATAGTAATTTTTGTGCGAGGAGTAGAGGGTGTCGATGGGGAACTTTAATTTGTGTGTCACTGTGTTCTGTGACAACAAAAATGTGCCTCAATCTGGAGCAAATGGATGTACATACATACGTCCTCATATATCATCATACAAATAACATCATAAAACAAAAAATAAAAATTTATTGTCCGATAACTAAAAAAATAACAAAATCATTCCACCCATATTTATTAATCAGAATCATGTATGGTATCTCCATTTAGGTCTTTCTTTTTAAAACAAAATTTCGTTTATTTATTGTGTCATTTTAAATACTTTGAATGATATTTAATTTTTCCTTTGGGCTTTCGCATTTTCATGAAAAATATGAATGTTCCTTTTGACAGTCAAAATCAAGGACATGTAAATTATCTGTGATTATGTAGCCCCCCACAAAGGCAGCTAGAACGTTATTCCAATTAAGATAATTTCCTTCTTCAATAAAAAACACTAATGAAGGAAATTGTCTTAATTGGAAAAGGTCTTCTCTGGTACACAAGAAAAGCCGACTTTGGACATACTCGAATAAACACGCCAAAGAAAATATATAATTAATAATATAAATTATATTAAAAGGTTGGGTAGCAAACCCAACCTGTTTGTTAGCCTGGTTAAATTAGTTTATATCCATAATGCCAAAGGGGAAAGTTATATTTTATTATTAAAATTCTAATTTTCATTGAAGGTATTTTTAATATTGACACTATAAGGGAATATAGGTCCGAACATGTTCGGTTATACGGGTTAGCACAGAATATAGGAAACTCATTGTTTATAACTTTTTATATGAAATGATTTCCATAGACTTCTTCACAAAATGCTGAAGAAAACAATGAAAAAATAAAAAAAAAATCCATAAAGATCTCAATCCATATAGCTCATTCTGCGCCACCCTGTACATTAAATTTTCTGATATTAGAGTGGTACATTAGGGTAGTAGCAACTGAGATATGATGGGTAAGTACCAGAAGGGGGTACTTGAGCTCAATGACTTCAAAGACAAAAAAATCGGCCTTGTCGAGACAAAAACATCGATGTATCACACTTTAAAATCCGTTTATAAATGCAGAAGTTATATAGAAAAATGGAAAAGCGCGACCCCTACGTTCGGCATAAAAAAATAAAAAAAATTTATTGAAACTACCTTTCAATAATACTTCATATTCGAAGGTGTACGGAGAACTTTTTTTTTTTGAGGTACGCCCTAGTACCCATACCTGCACATATGCAAACTTACATATGATTTTTACGATTATTGAAATTGGAATGTTTCTCTTAAAATAATTTCATAAGTATTTTTGGAAAAAATAACAGTATTATTTTTTTGAAGAAGTGTGAAATTGAATCGGTCAATTGAAATATTTGACCGTTTTTAACGTACTATACCTTTTTATGAAGCGCATTTCTTTAAAAATATTGAAGTGGTATGCTATCGCCGCGTTAGATTTTTAATGTTTTTTTAATTCTTTCCTTTACTTTTATTTTCGAAATGATTACATTAATCAACTTTGGACTGTTCAAATTTGAAAGTGGTGAAATGATTTTACGATCTTTTTTTAATTTTATTTATCCAAATCAATCAGTGAAAAATCATCAGAATAATTAAATAATAAACCAAAGATGTTAATGGAAAATTATATTTTTTTCCATTTCTATACCCTCCACCTCCAGGATGGGGGTATACTAACTTTATCATTCCGTTTGTAACACCTTGATATATCGACCTGAGACCCTATGAAGTATATATATTCTTGATCGTCATAAAATTCTAAGACGATCTAGCCATGTCCGTCCGTCTGTCCGTCTGTTGAAAGCACGCTAGCATCTAAACGAAAGGAGCTAGAACGTTCAAAATTTCCATAAATGCGTCTTATAGTTGTAGATCGGTTGGGATTGAAACGGGGCGAAATCGGCCCAAAGGGAAAAATGTTTCCCTCACAAGTACTAAAAATACACATAATAATACCTAATATTTTAGCGTATTTAAGCATGTTTTTTGAATATGTCTGTTTATATTTGCTTGATATTTGGTATGCGCATTCCCCTTATAGCAAAAACGTGCACCATAAAATGATTATTATTTGTAGGGGGTGAAATGGGGCAAATGGGGGTGAAATGGCAAAAATGGTACATATTAAACGACAACAACTAGAAACACGAAATTCGGTGTGTACATTGCTCTAATTGAGTAGATACATAATATAAAAGTATTTTTTCCAAATTCGTACTTTTAAGGGGTAAAATGGGAATAGAGGGATAAAAATGGTACAAACCAAACGGCTACACCTGGAATAATGAAATTCGGTGTATACATTCCTCTGATTGCGTAGACACTTAAAATAAACAGATTTTTCGAAATTTGTACTTTTTGGGGTTAAAAACGAACAACGCTTGCAAATTATTGAATTTTATTATCAAAATGCGTGCTCTGTTAAGAAAGTTCATCGCGCGCTTCCATTTTATGGTCAGTTTAATCGACTCACTGAAGCGGCTATTCGGGCTATTGTGACTAAATTTCGCACCAAATTTACATGGTTGGACATTAAACCACCAACACGCTTACGTAGAGTGGGAGCTGAAGAAAATATCGCAGCTGTATCGGCCAGTGTTAATGATGACCATTAATTATCGATTCGTCGCCGTTCGCAGCAATTGGGACTCTGTTACTCAAAAACGTGGAAATGCCAAAATTGGACTAAGCGGATGGACCATTTGAGGCGCAGTCAAGGTCAAGATTTGCATGACATTAAATTTATGGACAGTACTATCGATTCAAATAAAGATTTCATGCATTTTTCTGAATTTTATGTGTTTTTTTTTTTTGAAAAACATTCCTATAGCTTTTAAAATATCACCCTTTGGTACCAATTATACGACTACACCTAGAATGATGAAATTCTAATTGCTTAGAAACGTCGAGGGGGTAAAAATGGTACCAACAAAATGGGCGCAGCTGGAATCATGGAATTCGGTGTATACATTCCTCTGACTGCATAGCGTCTGCGTCTGATAATGGATTTTCAAAATTTGTACTTTTGGAATTAAAGTAGAATGGAAATGCAACCAACTATAGCACCCACTATCTACCAATATTTATGGTATTTAAGATTTTTGAAAATATAAATATAGGAATATTTATTTTTTGATTTGAAATAAATAATGGTTTGAAATAATTAAAATATTATATTTATTTATAAAATTATTTTTTCAATATTTGTATTTGTTTTGGTTTGGCTATATATTGAAAACTTTATATTTTCCTGTAATATTACTGCACTTCTACGAAAACCGACAACCTCTGTGGAATGCAATCCATGGTGGAGGGTATATAAAGTTCGGCCTTAACGCCGTTTTTACTTGTTTTTTTTTTATTTTGTACCCCTGTGTGTGCTTTGTTACTTGTTGCAGTTTTTTACTGATATTCGGAAAGAGAGTTGTGTTACTCATTCGTATGGGAGAACCATTGACTTAAAGACTAAAGGTTATTATTGTCGCCGCGAAACCACATGAAGAAGGTCGTTACCATGCCATTTGTAAATAAATTTACATTATATAAAATTTAGCTATAAAATGGTCTTGAGTCATGACAATATCCAAGTTCAATTTTTCTTTTTTGCAAAAGATTAAATTTTTACCGAAGTTATCTTTAATATTTGTGCCCTCATTTCTGAAATATAAGATTCCGATTATTTTTCTATTTTTTTTGAGTTTTTTCGTACCAGCAAAAGAACATTTCTTTCGAAAATAAATCATTTTTTTCTCAATCTCTTGAAGACTGTTCAAAAATTACTGTGTCTATATAAAAGTGAAATTCACAACATTTATAGTCATCGTAATTATCCTTAAATGAGTATATACGCAGTTGTGATTGGACTTATATTTCCAAAAGGAAAGCAGAAATATTAAAGTTACTTTCGAAGAAAATGGGAATTTTGGTAAAAAATATCCATAATAAAATTTGATTTTATGAAAGTGAGCACATAAAAAATTGTTAGGTTCCGGGCAGAAAAACTTTTAACTTCTTCATTTTTTTTTGTTGAAACTAATTTTCACTAATCTTACAATATTATTTTATGAAACATTTTGTTGGTGAAAAAAAAATAAATTAGAAAAAGTACAGATTATTTTTTTTTTTTAATTTCTGGTTTTATTGGAAATGTTGAACTTTGTCATATAATAATGGAAGAGAATATCATCCATATGACTACAACAATAGGCTCGGCAGTACCTCATCCGATCAACCCAATTTGTCAGTACAGCCCAAAATCCACACCAAACAGTGACTCGTTGTGGATGTATTGGCTTCTCAACTGTTACGAGGCAATTTTGCGTATTGATAGCCACCGAGAATAAAATGAGCTTCGCCTGAAATCACGATAATTTTCCATGTAAATTTCTTACAGTTTGCGTTAAAGACTGACTACTTTGGAAGTAATTTTGTTTGTGCGTATAGCGTCCCATTGTGCAAATGGCAAACATAAACCTGAAAAATTGAATGTTATTCTACCTGTCAAAGTAATCGATAGTTCAAATTTAAAATGTTGCATGGGCCACCCTATATATGGCAAGAAAAGCTGCATTCTCGATTTCCAAAAAAAATAATATATATAATATATATATATATATATATATATATATATATATATATATATATATATATATATAAAATAAATATATATATAAATAGATATTATATTTTGAGTTTCATTGTATTTTATAAACAAAAAATATACTCTCGATTTTTGTAAATTATATTTTATTAATAGTTAATATTATCAGTAAGATGCTCCATAAGTTTAATATAGACAATTTTTAATTTAAATGATTATTTTAATCATTTACCTTAAGCTGGTTTCAAAAACGTTGTGGATATTCCCGACTAAAACGAATCTGTGGTTCGTTTAATGGATTGTCCCAACATATTACGATATTATCATTCACTGTTTATTCGTGTCCATTAATTATTTATATTAAATATTTTTAACTTCGACAGCAATCACGATTATAATTGTTTTAGAGTAAGTACCTGTAGCATGAAACTTATGGAGGTCTTTCTGACAGTATTAACTAATAATAAATAATAATAAAATTTATTTTACAAAAATCGAAGGTATTTTTTTCTTTATCAAATAAATAAAAATATAAATTAGAAAAATATTGCAAAAAAAATAGATTTGAATAATTTGTGTAAAACTATCACATACCTCTAAAAAAGTTACAATTTTTTAAATCACCTTGCGACGAAAATACTTTATTTTCGATCCACTCTACAATGTTTACAATTTCTTACTTTTTATTACACTGTGTGTAATTTTTTAAGTCATGGAAATATAACTATCTACGGACACCACTAAGTGACAAAAGACCAAAAAGAGTCCCGTGTCTCCCAGTTCTCATGCACAAAGTCATGCACTTTTTTATGGGCCCCCAAAGATTTGGTGCTTGGTGTCATTTCATTTTTTCTCAGGCTCACATCTTGCAAACCGTTTGGAATTTTGATTTACTCTCTGAGGCAGAGTTGTAGCTCTTGTCACAAAGAACAAAATTTGTCAAAATATAAAATCAAAAAAACTTTATGTTCAAGGTCAAAATCGCAAATGTCGTCGAACAAATATTTTATAAGTAGTGTGTGTAGGTAGCGTATACGTGCTGTTGATTATGGATAATATCACTCATACGCACTGTAGTCGGACTGACCATTAACAGAAAAATGCTGCAAGATATATTTTTCCTACACAAACGGTGTTAAGAATCATTCCTAGGAAGTTCATAAGTTCTAGAAAATGGTTTATCGAGATCTTAGGTATATTTTTGTAGTTGTTTGTTTCTTTCAATTTTGAAAGGTTTGGACCTGAACAGGGGGAAAAAGTTTATAAAATCTATTTTTTAAGTTTTTTTAAGTTTTTTGCGATTTTGACCTTGAAGATGAACTTATTTTGATTTTATATGTTTACAATTTTTGTTCTTTATGACAAGAGCTACTTCTTTGGCTCGGAGTGTAAATCCAAATCTTAACGGTTTGCAAGATATGACCTGAGAATATGTGCTGGCTTCACATGAAATTACTCATTTCCTATTATTTCCATAAATATTCAGAACATATTTTCATGAAATCGTTTAAAAACTAATTGTAAAAGAAATTCTTTCAATGCATAGCCAAATCCATTCAGAAGTTACTCGACTTAGCAATGTGTTTTTATTATGGTAAAAATAGCCAGGAATTGAATATTTTCGATATCTTACAGTTTTGTTACAACAGAATGCCTTCAAGTGAAACATCTTTAAATAGATTATATAAAACGTAACACTTTAATTCATCCTCATTTTCCTTTCGCTTTGCCTCCAAGGAAAACACACACGCGAAGCAACGAAGGAACATATCCTTGAGAATAACAATATTTTCATCTGAAAGTTCAAAGTGTCCTCCCGCTTCAACGCCACATTACTATTCGGGCAATTTGTCGACGGTCTGTAAGTTTGTTAGTCTGCCTATCACCATACCCCACATCTCATGCCATAATTGGGGAGGATTTTGTGGCGCTCCGTTTTTGGCTGTTTGGTTTGTTTTCGTCTGACGTTTTCTGTTTCTCTATCCCTAATGTTTCAGGCCATCTAATGGCCTGTAACAATATTTATGGATTATGTGTCTTATAGATATTCATTCTCACATCCATTCATTCATTTCGTCGTCGTTCTGTCATCTTTGGCGAGAAAAGCGACTCAAGGTCTCCGCACTCTACAGCCCTCTAGCCGCCGATTCCTGGGACGAAGAGAACGAGGAAGGGAAAATATACGATATATTTTGCTTTTCTTGATTGGATGGCTGGCATACATATTCACAAATAATTTTATTGCAACATAAACATGAAAATGTGTTTCCTCTTTAACGTTTTCTTTTATGTTCGGCATGTCTGTCGCATGTTCGCATGAGTATGTTTTGTAAAAAGGAAAATAAATGATGTGAATCTCCTAGATTCACTCATTTGTAATTGAAGGAAAGCTTCAATTCAATACGTCAACCTTTAAAATTGTGTATTTCTTGTCTTCATATCTAGTTTAGATTCACAATTTAAAGGACATTAAGGTCACAGCCAATGAAACGACGCATCGTTAAAAGGGATACAAAGTAGCAATTTTCAAATTAAACATTTCATTTCAAATTAAAGTTGCTGCAAAAATCAATCTAGCGATCCAGACCCTTACTAATTTAATATACATTTGTACATTTCCATAGTTCGATAACACTTGGACTGGCTTACATTGTAAATGTCATTCAACCGCTGCGTTGGAATAATTATGCGGGTGACTTTTTATAGCTTCATCTAATGAAGCTATCACTGTGAGTGAATATTAAATAAAGCCAACGACCACAGTCACGTCATGTCATTGGCGGATAGACTGAGCACGCAGGAGGTGGGAGGACATTTCGCGTATCCTTTGGTTAAGCGTTATCTGGCTCATTTTTAATGGTTATTTGTCACTTGGTAAAGTTCAAACTATTAGGACGCCTGCATAAAGCCACAAATTAAAGATATCGTCAATTGAAAACTTTTTGCCATTTAAGACAAACTATAAAGCGATTTCGAGTAGCACGAGCGAGCAAGTGACCTTGTGCGTGAAAAACTCGTTTTATTTCTGCAATGCATAGACATTAGACTGGTCGAAAAAATAGATAAATGGAGAATCTGAAAGGAGCTGGTTTAAAAATATTCTGCGTTCTGAAAAGTTAACTAGCTAAAACTAATAGAAGAAAAGCATCAAAGCGCAAGATGGATGCCAAAATAAAAATAATTAAGGGAAGAATAAAGTCTGACGAAAAAAACGGCTAATAACTTTTAGACTCAGGAAGGCCAGTTTGCGGATCTACATATATTATGTCTTCTACACGAAAAAAATATCTTGATAATAATTATGATTTGTTCATAAGCTCACTGAAAATTTTCATCAAAAAGTCGCCAAAGCAGCACTTCATAAAATGTTTCGTAAAACACAAATAAATGAAAATTGTCGCAGAATTTCTGTAACATTTCATAGAAACTATGCAATATAGTCGTTCATTCAATGAGCTTTCGCCATACAAGATATTTTTTTTATACCCTCCACCTCCAGGATGGAGGTATACTAACTTTGTCATTCCGTTTGTAACACCTTGAAATATCGACCTGAGACCCTATAAAGTATATATATTCTTGATCGTCATAAAATTCTAAGACGATATAGCCATGTACGTCCGTCTGTTGAAAGCACGCTAGCATCTAAACGAAAAGAGCTAGGACATCCAAGTTTTCTATAAATGTGTCTTATAGTCGTAGATCGGTTGGGGTTGAATCTGGGCGAACAAATATTTTATAAGTAGTGTGTGTAGGTAGCGTATACGTGCTGTTGATTATGGATAATATCACTCATACGCACTGTAGTCGGACTGACCATTAACAGAAAAATGCTGCAAGATATATTTTTCCTACACAAACGGTGTTAAGAATCATTCCTAGGAAGTTCATAAGTTCTAGAAAATGGTTTATCGAGATCTTAGGTATATTTTTGTAGTTGTTTGTTTCTTTCAATTTTGAAAGGTTTGGACCTGAACAGGGGGAAAAAGTTTATAAAATCTATTTTTTAAGTTTTTTTAAGTTTTTTGCGATTTTGACCTTGAAGATGAACTTATTTTGATTTTATATGTTTACAATTTTTGTTCTTTATGACAAGAGCTACTTCTTTGGCTCGGAGTGTAAATCCAAATTCTTAACGGTTTGCAAGATATGACCTGAGAATATGTGCTGGCTTCACATGAAATTACTCATTTCCTATTATTTCCATAAATATTCAGAACATATTTTCATGAAATCGTTTAAAAACTAATTGTAAAAGAAATTCTTTCAATGCATAGCCAAATCCATTCAGAAGTTACTCGACTTAGCAATGTGTTTTTATTATGGTAAAAATAGCCAGGAATTGAATATTTTCGATATCTTACAGTTTTGTTACATATGTTTCGATATCTTACAGTTTTGTTACATAAGCTCACTGAAAATTTTCATCAAAAAGTCGCCAAAGCAGCACTTCATAAAATGTTTCGTAAAACACAAATAAATGAAAATTGTCGCAGAATAGTCGTTCATTCAATGAGCTTTCGCCATACAAGATATTTTTTTTATACCCTCCACCTCCAGGATGGAGGTATACTAACTTTGTCATTCCGTTTGTAACACCTTGAAATATCGACCTGAGACCCTATAAAGTATATATATTCTTGATCGTCATAAAATTCTAAGACGATATAGCCATGTACGTCCGTCTGTTGAAAGCACGCTAGCATCTAAACGAAAAGAGCTAGGACATCCAAGTTTTCTATAAATGTGTCTTATAGTCGTAGATCGGTTGGGGTTGAATCTGGGCGAAATCGGCCAAAAGGGGAAAATTGTTCCCTCACAAGGACTAAAAATACCCATAATATTTTAGAGTATTTAAGTATATTTTTTCAATATGTCTGCTTGTACTTAATTGATATTGGGTATGCGCATTCCACCTATAATAAAAACGTGGTCCATAAAGTGATTTTTATTCGTAGGGGGTGAAATGGGGCAAAAAGGGATACAAATGGTACCTATCAAACAGCAACAGCTAGAAACACGAAATGCGGTGTGTACATTCCTCTAATTGAGTAGATACATAATATGAAATTGTTTTTCCAAATTCGTACTTATAAGGGATAAAATGGGAATAGAGGAATAAAAATGGTACCAACCAAACTGCTGCACCCAGAATAATGAAATTCGTGTATACATTCCTCCGATTGCGTAGACACGTAAAATAAACGGATTTTTCCAAATTCGTACTTTTTCGGGTTAAAATGGAAAAAGGGGATAAAAATAGTACCAAATACACGCAGCTAGAGTCATGAAATTCGGAGCATACATTCCTCAGACTGCGGAGACACGAAAAATAAAAGTTTTTTTCCAAATTCGTACTTTCAAGGGATAGAATGAGTACAGAGGGCTAAAAATAGTACCAAATAAACGACTACAGCTAGAATGATGAAATTCGGTGTGTGCATCTCTCTAATTGCGTAGACACGTAAAGTAAAGAGATTTTAGAAAGTCATACTCATAAAGGGGTAAACTAGGAAAAATGGATAAACATGGTAACAACCAAATGGCCGCAGCTAGAATCATGGAATTCGGTGTATATATTGCTTTGACTGCATAGACACGCAAAATAAAAAGATTTTTCCAAATTCGTACTTTTTACTTTTACGACAAAAAGTGGTTGGGTTCTTTTGCACTACGTACGTGAGATAATTGATTTTCAAAATTTGTACTTTTGGAATTAAAATATACTGAAAATACAACCAACTGTAGCTCCCACTATCTACCAATATTTATTTAAGCTTATTGAAAATATAAATATAAGAATACTTATTTTTTGAATTGCCTTATAAGCGTGGTTTAATAATAGTTACAGTTTTATATTTATTTATAAAATTATTTTTTCAATATTTGTATTTGTTTTGATTTGGTTATATTAATCAAATTTATATTTTCCTATAATATTACAGCACTTCTACGAAAATCGACAGCCTCTGTGGAATGCAATCCATGGTGGAGGGTATATAAGTTCGGCCCGGCCGAACTTAACGCCGTTTTTACTTGTTTATAATATAATTTGTGAAAATTTCCATAGATTTTATAATGTAACTTAATTTTTTATGCAAACGTTTCATAAATATTAATAGTTTTTTTCTGAAGTTAAGTTAGTTTAAACAAAAATAAAAAAGTTCTGACATGTTTTAGTTGCGGGGAATTGGTCAATTGATATACCCAATCATTATGAGGACCTTTGACAATTTTTGATTTTCAAAAACGTGTAGTTAATACGTGGTGGAATGCTTTGCCTTTCTTAGATATATTTTTATTTTTGTGATAAAATGTAGTTTAGCTCGGCAAATCGTCAAAAATTTAATAATATAATATAAGTGCAATTTCATAAAATTTATGAAAAGCCTTATATGAAATCGCTTCATAAATATTATGAAGGAAAAATCTTTCAGTGTATAAAATTGGGACCTTTCTTAGGATATTTGTCTTTAAAAGCGGATAACTTCTAACCGAAGTAACACATTTGTATCAATCTTTTCACTCAATTTAGAGTTTTTAAAGCCATCTAACAATTAAATACACCTTGAAAGCCCTCGAGTATTAAAAAGGTATAACTCAGCACTCGTACAATAGCAACCGCCCACATAGTCAATTTCATTATTCCAGCTATGGCCATTTAGTTGGTACCAATTTAATTCATATTTTTCAATTTTGAACCAAAAAATACGAATTTAGAATATTTGTTTTGCGAGTATACACAGTCTGAGTAACGTATAAGAATTTGAAGATTCTAGCTACGGTCGTTTGGTTGGTACCATTGGCTTCCCTCCTCAGTTTTCAAACTTAAAGAGGAAATTAAAAAAAAATTTATTTGATTCTCGTCTATACAGTCAGAGGAATCTATATACTGAATTTCTTAATTTCTGGTACCATTTATATACTCTCCACCAGGATATTTTGTTGTGCATTTGTTTGTTTAGTGTACCGATCAATTTAGAATCGTTTTAGCTATGCCTATCTATGCGTACTTCCATATATTCTTGTGATCAAATTACTGATCGCAATTATGGTTCGATCCATACATAAATTGGCACAATTAAGGACAGGTACTATTTAACTTCATAAAACCTCCATGAAAATTTCCGTCACGATTTGACTTTTTCTGCTCTAGAAACCATATATTTTAACAGATTTTCTTAAAATTTGGCACAACACATTGCATTTGAACAATAAACATCTTTGGTGAAAATGGATCAAATCGGTTCGAATTTAGATATAGTCACCATACGAATTTCGCTACCAATTTTACTTTGTCCGGTACAATAGCTGCGGCTATTTTGAAAGTTTGTGTTATGTATTATTCTCCTAAAATATTGCATAGGTACGTATTTTTGAAAAAAAAACTTTGAAATTTTTTTACGAGTTATGTCCAATTTAACAGTGAAAAAATTAAAAAGATTTCTAAAAGGTGTATTCATTCAATCGCCTGTAACCGCGTTATATTTTTTAAAGGTTTTACAATTTTATTTCTTTTATTTTGAATTTCGAAATGATTACATTAATTATTTTTTGACTCTTTAAAGTAGCGTCATTAACATCTACTTTAATGACTGAAACTTATTTTCAAAAGGTATAAAAACAATAAAAAATCTATGAAAATCAGAAAAATAAAAAAAAAATATTTTTTTTCCATTATCTACTTTTTTTGATTTTTTATTGTTTTTAAACCTCGTGTTAATAGACTACTGAAAAAATTTTCGCTCATTTTTCGCTGAAAATAAAAAAAAAATCATCATTTCACCACGCACACAATCACTAAAAAGGACATCTAAGAGCAATTCAAGTCGGGCGTGGCCCTACACCTAGTCAATATTCCCTGTGATGTAGGGCATAAAAAGGTCGTTACATTTGCACCGGGTATTTGTAAAAAAAATTGAACAGAAACTTTGAATGAGAGCTATATATAAATCTGAACCGATCTGATACATTTTTAGCATAGGTTTTCTGAAATATTAGACGCTTTCCCAAATTTGATAGAAACAGAAAAATATGTTGTTTCTAGAGCTGAAAGAATTAGATCGGGGGAGTCTTTTATATATATATATATCTGAACCGATTTGACTCACTTTCGCCATGGATGTTTGTGGTTGAAATATATATAAAGTTAAAAAAATATAAATATATATCTGAACCGATCTGGCCCATTTTTACCAGAGTTGTATCTAGTCAAAAACATAAGCTGTTTTGCTAAATTTGAAGAAAATCTGTTAAAATATGTGGTTTATAGAGCGGAAAAAGTCAAATTGGGAGCGAAATTCGTATGGGAGATATATATAAATCTGAACCGATCTGGCCTATTTTTACCAGAGCTATTTCTAGTTAAAATATATGACGTTTTGCTAAATTTGAAGAAAATCTGTTAAAATATGTGGTTTCTAGAGCGGAAAAATTTAAATCGGGAGCTAAATTTGTATGGGAGCTATATCTATATGTCAACCGATTTTCTTCAAATTAAATAGCGTTCGTCCTTATACCATAAAACTTCGTTGTGCAAAGTTTCATTTAGTTCTAAACACAATTGCGACCTGGACTTTGATTACAAGGATAGATGGACAGACGGACGGACGGACATCGACTCAAATCTACTCAAAAAGTGATTCTAAGTCGATCGGTATAATAAACGATGGGTCTATCTCGTTTCCTTTTGGGTGTTACAAACAAATGCACAAAGACATTATACCCTATATAATAATAATTAATGTAATCATTTCGAAATTTAAAAAAAAAATATTTTTTTTCACTGTTAAATTAATCATAACCTATGAAAAAATTGTTTCTAATTTTTTGAAAAAATACGTATACAATTTTTTATGAGCAGAATTCATGCACAATCTTAGAATCTCCCTTAGAAGTGAGAGTCGGAATTTTGAAATTAGAAGGATGTACATTAGGGTGGGTTGATTTTTTCGCACAAAGCGTCAACTAAAAACAAAATCGAAGGGAAATTCAAGAAACATTTCTCCATGAAACCATGGGTCTAATATGAATTCCTAGCCCGTGAAAATCGACTTCAAATTTGAGATCAAATTAAATAATAAATTATGTGAGAATAACATTACACAAATCATTTAAGTTTAATACTAAAACAATACTTCAAAGACATAAATAAAAATGTGTGGTTATGAGTAAGTTATTTGAACACGTACTGTCATTTGTTTAAAGTGATTTATTTACTTTTTATACCCTCACTCTACAGAGTATGAGGGTATATATCATTTGGGACAGAAAAAAGTGTAACGCACTGAGGGAGTGACATAAGATCATAAGTATGTTTGGACCAAATCCGTTTCACGACTTTCGTCCGTCAGTCCGTCTAGCTGGCTGGTGTACACACTAACTCTCGAAAGGACTTAATATTTTCACCAATCTTCGTTTAACTTCGAACATGGGCGAAATTGCCACACCCCTTTGGTACCTCCCACACAAATGACCCATATCCCTATGTTAAATTAAAATTAATGTAACGTCCACAAAGATATTCGGAATCACCCCATTCTGGTAGCTCCCACACAAAGTGGTATAATCTTTGGTTAAATCCACACGTGTAGACAAAATCATTTGCAATTTGACATTTGAAAATGTTTTTATAATCATTTTAAACCAAAAAATATTTACTCTTTAGCCACGCCCTTCTTGTCAATTCCACACAATTGTCTATATCCTAGGTAAAATTAAATCCTTCATATCTTCTATAGTGATGCATCATGTTTTTACAATTGTTTTATAACTATATAAGCTAGGACCAAATGCCATGAAACTTCCACTACAATTTAAGTTATTGTTATTTCCATAGATATCTTCTCTGAGAGTGAGGGTATATATAAGTCGGTTTAGCCGACTGACGTTTTCTTACTTGTTTTGAACTGAGTTGAAGTATTATTTCGATATATACATTTTAAATATTGGTAGTTTTGCTTTGTATGCTTGGTTTAAAATAAATAAAATTTTATATTTATTTATAATTTTATTTTCAATATTTTTATTTCGTTTGGCTATATTTAAAAAATGTAACATTTTCCTGTAATGTTACTGGACAAAAAATCGACAGACGTTGAAGGTGGAGAGTATATAAGATTCGGCCCGGCTGAACTTAACGCCCTTTTTACTTGTTATGAATTAAATTCATTTTTTATAAATCCATAAAAGAATACATTTAAAACTAATCTAAACTATATCAGAAGTTATGGAATTTAACAAACAGTAGCTTCTATCGCTCATCCCAAACTTCACACACGCGTTGAGCGGACGCGGCTCATGAGCCTCACCTGCTTTTCTACTAAAATAACTTTTTAGAATGGGGACTAAAAGTCTAGACAATAATTTTAATTTCCGATCCGTTGAGCATAGAATTCCATACATGTAAAGCTATTATCTTTTTGGCAACACTGGTTTAAACAGCTGACGCACGTTTCGTGTTTTGTTTCACTGTCAAACATCTTCAGTTTGGTCTATAATTTAACCATGAATCGTCTTACAAACGAACAACGCTTGCAAATTATTGAATTTTATTATCAAAAAGCGTGCTCTGTTAAGAAAGTTCATCGCGCGCTTCTTCCATTTTATGGTCAATTTAACCCATTAAGGCCCGACCCTATTAGGAGCCTCGGTAGACAAAAATTAGTAGTATATATGAGGTCCCCATGGTCTAATTAAGAAAAAAATTGTTACCCGAAATTTCCAGGTGCGCAGGTGAGCCATGCGGGGGTGATGCGAAAACGCATCACTGGGCCTTAGTGATATACAAAATTAACTTTAAAATAATTATAGGTAAAATAAAAAATATGTGAAAAATGTATAAAATTATATTTTAGAAATGAAATTTTATTTATTTCGATAAAAGAAAAGTAACGGCATTATATTTAAATTTCAGAGATGTCCGTTTTATTTACGCTCGCTAACTTTCTTCGATCTAGGTGTTTTAGAATTTTCACATGGATTTTTCACCAAGATACACACTTGCTCCAAAGTTACAACTATGAGCAATATTGTGGTATACAATCTAAAGTTTTTGGGAATATGTTGATGATTGCTATAGCCCTAGCCGTTTTTTCTCAGGGTGCCCTACAAAATGCGATGCGTTTTCGCATCGCTGGGCCTTGATGGGTTAATCGACCCACTGAAGCTATTCGGGCTATTGTGACTAAATTTCGCACCAAATTTACATTGTTGGACATTAAACCACCAACACGCTTACGTAGAGTGTGAACTGAAGAAAATATCGCAGCTGTATCGGCCAGTGTTAATGATGACCATCAATTATCGATTCGTCGCCGTTCGCAGCAATTGGGCCTCTGTTACTCAAAGACGTGGAAATGCCAAAATTGGACTAAGCGGATGGACCATTTGAGGCGCAGTCAAGGTCAACATTTGCATGATATAATCCTCAAACATTAACTTATATGGACCGTAATATCGATTCAAATAAAGATTTCATGAATTTTTCTGAATTTTATGTTTTTTTTTTTTTGAAAAACTTTCCTATAGCTTTTAAAAAATCACGCTTTATATATATTTTATTAATGACCAGAGGCTCTGGTGTGTCGCTACAATGGTCTTAGTCACCCCGGCTCAACCCCTGGACCCAAAATTAGAATATAAATTTACTTTGTATTGTAATTCATAATAAATAATAAATATTTTATATAAATGTTACCATGCCATTTGTAAATAAATTTGCATTCTATTCAATATAGAATCAAAATGGTCTTGAGCCAGGACAATATCCCAGTTCAAATCAAATATTGATTACAGACCAAAAAATGCAAACGAAAAAACTGAAACAAATGAGCGTTGGCACAGCAGAAGTATTGCTAGTAACTATACCTGCATATACACATACTTACATATGCAACTCAATGAGATGCTTGTAAGATGGCATATGTGCTTTATTACTTGGTGCGATTTTTTAAACGCAAATTCGGCAAGTGAGTTGTGCTTCTCGTTCGTTTGTGAGAATCATCTCCTTATAGAGGCCGGGTTTGATATTGAAAAGTCGCTGCGAAGCCACTTGAAAAGACTTTTGACATGGTCGAAATCATGATCGTGGTATTCTGCAGACAAGTAATAAATGTCACCATGCCATTTGTAAATAAATTTGCATTCTATTCAATATAGAAGCAAAATGGTCTGGAGCCAGGACAATATCCCAGTTCAAATCAAATATTTTATTAATATTTATTTGGTAAAAACTAACAATTCTTCTGCAAGAAATAACAATATCACAGTACAATATATGTGGCACCCTGTTACGTTTATACTACTCAACTTTCGTTTACTTCAAAGCAACATTGTCATATGTTACGACATTGAAAGCATATTTTCTTTTTCTTATCAATATCAACACATTTACTATAAATAAAAATTGAACAATACGTTAAAAAATTTATAAAATACCACCACGAGTTTCATTTATAGGTATTTGCAAGAATTACTAAATACATATGTATATGACTTACTGTTTAAAGACCTTTGCAAATTTATTTCAATTAAAATGTGAATCATCCTACATCTGTGTGTGACTTTTAAACTTGATTAATTAGCATCCACAGCACTTCCTTCATTTAAACACGTCTTTGGCACTTAAATCAATTAAGACCCTTTAAATGCCACCTTAAGAGGTTTAGTCAATCGCAATAAAGATTTTATGATGATATCACGACAAAACTTTGGCAACACAACATTTTGAGTGATTAGCCGTAATTGTCCTTATTCCAGTTGAAATAAAATTTAAATTCTGCTCAACTTGTCTGCCTCGGACAGACTTGGCCCCGGAGAAAGGAAATCACTGTCAACACTCGCTCATCATTTATGTGTTGTGTTGTCAGTGTACCTTTTGGACAAAAGTTCGTCGATGAATTTAAGTTAAGCATTTAAAGCCCACAAAAGCCCAACACAAATCCTTAACAAGGGATCCCAGGTCCTTTTTGACCCCTCACTTCCACCACCACTCACATTCACTTTTTATAGCCAGAAATAGTTTATTTGTTTGTGTATTGTTAACACAACTAAGTGCTGGGAAATTGGTAACGAAAATGAAAACGTGAACAAGAACGAGAACAGAAAAGAAAAGCTGCTTTTATGCCACAGTTTTTCAGGTGATTAATTTTTATTTCACACAAAACGTACAATTCATGCTTCGTAACAGTGGCAGCATCATCCATTCCCCCAAGCGGAAAATGAAACTAAATAAAAACCGTTATTAAGTGGGGAGGGTAATAAAAACCAAAAACACACACACGCTCGCTCGCACACATACGTTCGAAAAAAGGTAACAGGACCCTACTCAAAATGCCAAAAATACCTGTTTATAGTCTATGAAAGAAATCCTTGTTCGGTGTGGCGACAGAGATTTGTTCCATTATCCTCCACCGCCCACCCCTCACTGGCATCCAATCAACCGTTCCAAATAACCCACCCTGCTCTTACCATCATGACAACATATCAATTTCGTATTAGCTTAACAAATATTTTTGTGCTATCCGAGTGACATTTTACCATGAACAGAGAATTTAAGATGCTGGTGATGCTGCTGCCGAATATAAAAAAGAAGATGACGCCAAATTCAATATGGCGTAGAAAAATTCATTCAACTTTTGCCAATTCCATGTTTGAATATCCCGAATATTTAATGGTTTATTTAAATGCGGCATCAGATTGTCGAAATGTTCGTACAGCCGTGGGCAAAACAAGTGTAGATTTCAATGGCAGCTGCGTAGCGCTAAAAAAATCCGTTTATAGACAGACGTCTGTCTGGATATTATTTTAATACAAGATTTACGGTCATTCAAAATTATTCGAATTCTCGGAAATGTTTGTCACAGCAAGGCTGGGGAAAACAAAAGTGATTTCTCTCGTCTCTTTTTTGGAATCTTTCCAGAATATGGTATCAAAAAATCCGTAGGTTTGGTTTCGTTTTTTATGCATATATATTTTTTAATTATTACTAAAATTCCAATTTTCGTCTGAAAGTGCAAACTCGAAATTCTGTGTGTTCTTTTCCCTAATTGACTAGAGACGTAAAATAAAGGATTTTTACAAATTCATATTTTTAATAATCTACAGCTACTACAGTGGAATGCACTACATAGCGGAGGATACATACATGGGATATAATATTCGGCCCGGTAGTTCCATTTCAGAGAGAGAGAGAGTGTATTTTATTGGATATCCATATGTAGTATATGAAATGGTAACATTTTCAAAGGACATTATTTTCATTTTTCTTTCCTGAATAATTAAAATATTTTTTCCATTTCTAAGACATGAAATTATAAAATTTTCCAAGGACATTATTTACAATTTTCTTTCATGAAAATTTAAAATATTTGTTTCCATTTATAGAATATGAAACGATAACATTTTCCAAGGACATTATTTACAATTTCCTTTCCTGAAAATTTAAAATAATTTTTTCCATGTCCTTAAAATTTAAAATATTTGTTACCATTTCTAGGATATGAAATGATAAAAATTTTTAAGGACATTATGTAAAATTTTCTGTCCTGAAAATTTAAAATATTTTTTCCATTTCTAGGATATGAAATTATAAAAAAAGTTGCTAGAATTTTCTAAGGACATTATGTAAAATTTTCTGTCCTGAAAATTTAAAATATTTTTTTCCATTTCTAGGATATAAAATTTTCTATGGACATTATTTTCAATTTTCTGTCTAGTAAAAAATAAAATATTTATTTTCATTTCTAGGATATGAAATAATAAATATTAAAGGCATTATTTACAATTTTCTATCCTGAAAAATTAAAATATCTCTTTCCATTTCCAGGATATGAAATGATAAAATATTCTAAGGACATTATTTACAATTTTCTGTCCTGAAAAATTAAAATATTTTTTTCCATTTCTAGTATATGAAATGAAAACATTTTCAAAGGACATTATTTACAATTTTCTTTCCTGAAAATTTAAAATAATTTTTTCCATTTCCATATGAAATGATAAAATTTTCTGAGGGCATTATTTACAATTTTCTGTCCTGAAAAAATTAAAATGATTTTTCCATTTCTAGGATATGAAATTATAAATTTGTCTAAGGGCATTATTTACAATGTTCTGTCCTAAAAAAACAAAATATTTTCTTTCATTTCTAGGATATAAAATGATAAAATTTTCTAAGGACATTATCTACAATTTTCTGTCATGAAAAAATTTAAATATTTTTTTCATTTCTGGATATGAAATTATACAATTTTCTAAGGACATTATCTACAATTTTCTGTTCTGAAAAAATATAATAATGCTTTCGATTTCTAAAATATGAATTGATAAAATTTTCCAGGACATTATTTACAATTTTCTGTCCTTAAAAATTAAAATATTTGTTACCATTTCTAGGATATGAAATGATAAAATTTTCTAAGGATATTATGTACATTTTTCTGTCCTGAAAATTTAAAATATTTTTTTTTCCATTTCTAGGATATGAAATTATAAATTCTTTCTAATGACATTATTTACAATGTTCTGTCCTGAAAAAACAAAATATTTTCTTTCATTTCTAGGATATAAAATGATAAAATTTTCTAAGGACATTATCTACAATTTTCTGTCATGAAAAAATTTAAATATTTTTTACATTTCTGGATATGAAATTATTCAATTTTCTAAGGACATTATTTACAATTTTCTGTTCGGAAAAAATAAAATAATGCTTTCGATTTCTAAAATATGAAATAATAAAATTTTCCAAGGGCATTATTTACAATTATCTGTCCTTAAAATATTTGTTACCATTTCTAGGATATGAAATGATAAAATTTTCTAAGGATATTATTTATGTACAATTTTCTGTCCTGAAAATTTTAAATTATTTTTTCCATTTTTATGATATGAAATTATAAAAAAAGTTGCTAGAATTTTCTAAGGACATTATCTACAATATTCTGTCTTGAAAAAAATAAAATGATTTTTTTTCCATTTCTAGGATATGAAATAATAAATATTTCTAAAGGCATTATTTACAATTTTCTATCCTGAAAAATTAAAATATCTCTTTCCATTTCCAGGATATGAAATGATAATATATTCTAAGGACATTATTTTCAATTTTCTGTCCTGCAAAATTAAAATATTTGTTTCCATTTATAGGATATGAAATGATACAATTTTCCAAAGACATTATTTACATTTTTCAGTCCTGAAAATTTATAATATTTCTTTCTATTTGTAATGATAAAAAAGTTTCTAAGGACATTATTTACAATACAAACGAAAAACTGAGTAAACAGTTTTTCTATATATAATCTTGTGTTTCATGTGCGTTTATACGAAAATAAATTACAGCGGTCGCCCTGCAGAAGTGAAGATAGTATTGTTTAATGATGATCTGAAAAATATTTGGTCACTGAGTCAAACCATCTGTGAGTTAAACTCTCCTGAAAACGGCATTAAAATCATTGTTTTTAGTGTAATTTTTTTATGTTGGATTTTTTTTTCTGAATTAATACACCCTTGGAAGCACTTTAAATAAAAAAAAATTATTATTGTCTTAGAATAACTCATTCGTCGTTTTATTGGACGTTTACATTTTTTTTTTGTGTTTTTTCAGGGTGATAGCTAAAAACTCATATTTCTAGGAAAAATTTTGTATGAAAAATAAATAGAAAGAATCAATACCTTTCGAATGATACCTAAATGATGCATATTGGAAGAATGATTACGTCACTGACTTAATTTTTGCGAAATTATTTAATACAGGAAATGGTTTTTCATATTTTAATTTCAATTATTCCGACAAAAAGACAAAAATCTAAATTTATATGTATGTATTTAAATTTAGAAAATATTGAAAAATTGAAAAAAAAAATAAATCAGATCCAATATTATTTGAGTCAATTCCGACATATATAAAACATTATTTGCCGAGAAAATCTAGCGTATAGAGGCTTAAATGAAGTTTTCTGACCCGACTTAGCTTTTAGACATTATGCCAAAAAGACATTGGAGACAATAGATATGCTTAATAGCAAAAGAGCAAAATCCTCCAAAAGTTCCTCAATTAATTCCAAATGTGAATTTTTAGGCTAATTTAAAACGAACTGAATATACCAATAGATTTTGTCCAAAAATCTGATTGATACAATTAAAAAGGAGATGAAAAATATGACATCAGCTATGGAAAAAGTCCCTCAAAACTGCTGCAAAGCTGCTCGAATGGGACCCAATATTTTTTTACATTAACATAATACACTGTATTATTTTCCTAAAAAAGTGAAGTTTTCATTTATATTTAAAAAATATTAGACATTGTATTTTGTCGCAATTTTATTACGAATACGTTAAGTAAGGAAAGGCTAAAGTCGAACGGGGCCAACTATATGATACCCTCCACTTTATACCTCATTACAAATGAATTCGGGAAAAAAGTGATATTGATAAACATATATGGTCGCTAGAGCGGAAAAGTCGGGAGCAAATTTTGTATGGGAGATATATTTAAAGATAACATACTATCACCATATAAGTTTCTAATTGAAATATAAGGTACTATGCCAAATTTGAAGCAAATCGGGCTAATATGTGTTTTCTAGAGTGGAAAAGGTCAAATCTAGATCGAATATATGTATATATGTATGGGTGCTATATATAAACATGCGAATAGGCAAGTATCGGCAGCCAGCTTTAATTGAATGAGGTAGAATAATGAGCACTAAATCACCAAAAAGTAATGTCTTCCAAAACTTATCAAAACTTTTTTAGTTCTATTCCACCAAATTTGAAAAAACGATCAAAATGTAGTGTTTTTTACTACAGCGATTTGTGGGTAACTAAGCCTTGAAAACCACCAATTTAAGTTTTTTTTTCTTTTTATTTCATCTATCGTACCTTTCAAACGAGACCGAAAACGTTTTCTTTTTTCTTGAGTTCTGAAGAAATTAATCAACTTTGAGCGGCTATATAAACCACAATTTTTGTCCGTTTTTGTATCGGTTTTCAGATTTTTTATCTATAATATGTTCCCTATCAGTTGATGTTATTAGTTTTACCAAAAACTTTTATTAAATTTTTGACTTTTGCCACTGATTCATGGAAGAGGCCCCACAGTACAACGTTCGACTTTGACGTAAGGTGAAGGCTATATAACCCGCAAGGACGAATTTCATTAATATCGGAGGTGATGAATATCCAAAACCATAGATTTTGTTTCGATTTTTGATGGAATTACCCAAGTAAATCTAACAGATGTAAAACTTTAAAGGTACTTTTGAAAAATATCATGGACAAAGGACACATTATAATGTTTTCCAAAAAAATCTTTAAATATTTACATCTGTCAGATTTACTTTATATAGTTCTTATAGGAGTGATGTAAAAACTGAAATATGGGGTTATTTGCATCGTAAACACATTCTAGTCTTACAAACAGCTAATTTTTGAAAAAAAAAACATCTGAAATTTTGGTCTTTCAAAGGATAAATTGGGAGGAAAAGTTCACAGAAGATGTTACAATAAAACCGTGTGACATGATTTCCCTCCCAAGAATGAGTTTATATAAAAGTAAAACTATAGGTCACTAATAGGAAAACTCATACTCAGTTTTATATTTACATCTGTCAGATTTACTTTTTATAGCTTTTATAGGAGATTTTACATTACATGACCACAACAACGTAAGATAAACTCAAACTGATGTATGAAGAAAGATTTGACCTTTTATTGACAGTTATACTGTGGAAATATTGTGGCACAACACATACAACTAAGCAAACTTTGGTTTTTGCTGAAAACATCCACAACATGTTTCCTCCCATACAAACGAGGCCAGTTCGATCAACATACATATGTATGTATGTACATAAAGAAACATATTTCAATCGAAAACTAATTTCACTAAGTAGTGCTAAATTTCAAAGCACGCGTGCGAGTGCCTGTTTTTGATTTCTCATATTTTTGCAAATACAAAAAATAATTTGCGGAAACTTTTCCGTATTTGAATACTCGATTTTCCCATGTGTTTGTTTTTTCCCAACATATATCCGTACATACATACAAATGTATATTTTCGTTATTAGTTATGAAACTTTCCATCCCATATCCCCAATATAAATGTATGCGTATCCTTTTATTGCCTCCTTTGACTTTGCGGTGGGAATTGCAAAAGTTCCTCTTTCGATTCCCGCTTCTGGCGTCTGGCTAGAAGGCAATCGCACACCCACCCGCACACACCCACACAATATGAATCTTTTATGAAATTCATTTCAATTTTGATTTATGTTGCAGACATTTGCGCACCCACTCATACTACCCCTTTAGCTGTGTTTAAATATTAATTGAAATGAAATCTATTTTTTATTGATTCATAATTCAACGAATGAAATGGGATATAAACTGAAAATAATTTTCCAGTTTGAAGAAATCCTTAACGTTGGCATTTGTTTTCTTCTTTTGTAAATACATAACAAATTCATGGGACATACAATCTTCGGTTAAATTATTTATAGATTTTTTTGTTTCTATTTCAAGACTGCTGGTAATTCAACTTTTGTCTGGAACAAAAATCAACAAAAGAAATGAGAAAGTTTCAGTCGATTAAACCAACGTATATATACCCTCACCCTCAGTGTCCAAATCATCATTATCCGAGCATCCGTGTTTAAGGGTTATAATATTGCGTAGGATGACGATATTTTAAAATATCAAATTGCTAGTTCGAATATATGTACATATATATGGAAGTATATTGGTGTTCTTGTAACCAACGGTCCGGAGAATTGTCGCAAGCTACACTTTCCCATAACATAACACTGTCCAACATCATTTTTGGAACAGAGTAGCATTTCAGAGTAGTCTGAATGGGCATGTTGAGTTGATCATTTTTGTAGAATAAACATATAGTCCAGCTGGTCTGAGTTTCTTTTTAGAGTGTGTCGAAGTATTAATTTTTTGGTCCAATGGAGCAGTGGACAAAATGTTGTAAATTAAATTAGTCTGAGAGAATTCTTATTGTCAGAACTATATTGTGGGTTTTTATCATTTTTGTGGAAGACCTTAGCCCTATAGCTCCTCTCTTTATGGGTTAATTTTACCTTTTTTCGAGAAAATCAAAAAAGTCCTTTCAAAAAGGACATTTAAGGATTATAATTATATGAAAATATTGACCGGAAAATTGTCACTAAAGACACAAAAGTTATAAATAAAGCTCTTCACGCTTAAATAGCAAAATTAATGAAAACTTTGACTCACTGTAAACAATTTATTCTGCCAAAATTTTTCATTATTTTTGTTCATAATTTATTTTTTTGTTTTGGGCCATTTTTTTTGACCCAAATTTTATTTTGAGAGATTCATTGGGCGTTTTTTCATGTCGGCGAATGTCCGACACTGGAGGGTATACAAATTCATACATGAGTATTTTAAAGTATTTCATATTTGACTAACGAGTTAAAAATTTCAAAAAAATAAATTAAAAAGAATCAGAAAAATTTGAGATTATTTTACTTTTTATACGCTCCTCCTCCAGGATGGGGGTATACTAACTTTGTCAGTCAGTTTGTAACACCTTGAAATATCGACATGCGAACCTATAAAGTGTATATAAAAGGGGGAGCTATAGGAAAGTTAAAAAAAAAACTCTTAGAATTCAGAAAAATGCATGAACTCTTTATTTGAATCGATAGTACGGTCCATATAATTTAATGTTTGAAGATTATTTCATGCAAATGTTGACCTTGACTGCGCCTCAAATGGTCCATGCGCTTAGTCCAATTTTGGCATTTCCACGTTTTGGAGTAACAGAGGCCCAATTGCTGCGAACGGCGACGAATCGATAATTCATGGTCATCATTAACACTGGCCGATACAGCTGCGATATTTTCTTCAGTTCGCACTCTACGTAAGCGTGTTGGTGGTTTAATGTCCAACAATGTAAATTTGGTGCGAAATTTAGTCACAATAGCCCGAATAGCCGCTTTAGTGGGTCGATTAAACTGACCATAAAATGGAAGAAGCGCGCGATGAACTTTCTTAACAGAGCACTCGTTTTGATAATAAAATTCAATAATTTGCAAGCGTTGTTCGTTTGTAAGACGATTCATGGTTAAATTATAGACCAAACTGAAGATGTTTGACAGTGAAACAAAACACGAAACGTGCGTCAGCTGTTTAAACCAGTGTTGCCAAAAAGATAATAGCTAAAAAATCACCCTTTATATTCTTCATCGTCATATAATTCTAAGACGATCTAACCTTTCGTCCGTCTGTCCGTGTGTTGAAAGCACGCTAGCATCTAAACGAAAGGTGCTAGGACGTCCAAATTTTCCATAAATGGATCTTATAGTCGTAGATCGGTTGGGATTAGGCGAAATCGGCCCAAAGGGAAATTTTTTTCCCTCACAAGGACTAAAAATATCCATAATAATCTCTAATATTTTAGATTATTTAAGCATATTTGTCAATATATCTGCTTGTACTTGGGTATGCGCATTCCCCCTATAACAAAAACGTGCTCCATAAAGTGGTTTTATTCGTAGGGGGTAAAATGGGGCAAAAAGGGATAAAAATTGTACATATTAAACGATAACAGCTAGAAACACGAAATTCGGTGTGTACGTTCCTCTAATTGGGTAAATACATAATAAAGAGTGATTTTTTTGAGGTTAGGATTTTCATGCATTAGTATTTGACAGATCACGTGGGATTTCAGACATGGTGTCAAAGAGAAAGATGCTCAGTATGCTTTGACATTTCATCATGAATCGTCTTACAAACGAACAACGCTTGCAAATTATTGAATTTTATTATCAAAATGCGTGCTCTGTTAAGAAAGTTCATTGCGCGCTTCCATTTTATGGTCAGTTTAATCGACCCACTGAAGCGGCTATTCGGGCTATTGTGACTAAATTTCGCACCAAATTTACATTGTTGGACATTAAACCACCAACACGCTTACGTAGAGTGCGAACTGAAGAAAATATCGCAGCTGTATCGGCCAGTGTTAATGATGACCACCAATTTTCGATTCGTCGCCGTTCGCACCAATTGGGTCTCTGTTACTCAAAAACGTGGAAATGCCAAAATTGGACTAAGCGGATGGACCACCTAAGGCGCAGCCGCGGTCAACATTTAAATGAAATTATCTTCAAAAAGTAAATGTCATGGACCAATCTAACGTTTCAAATAAAGAACCGATGAGATTTTGCAAATTTTATGCGTTTTTTTTTTTTAAAAAAGTTATCAAGCTCTTAAAAAATCACCCTTTATAAAAGTATTTTTTCCAAATTCTTACTTTTAAGGATTAAAATGGGAATAGAGGGATAAAAATGGTAGCAAAAATGGTACTAAAATAATGAAATTCGATGCATACATTCCTCTGATTGCGTAGACACGTATAATAAAGGGATTTTTCCAATATTTATGGCATTTAAGCTTTTTGAAAATATAACAAGTAAGGAAAGGCTACAGTCGGGCGTGGCCGACTATATGATACACTCCACTTTCTATCCGAATACAATTTAAATCGGTAATAAAGTAAACACGGGAAGGATTTTTGTATCCTGTAAATGTATGTGTTTGCCAAAAAATGTTAAATCGGAAAGAACATCTGTATGGGGGTATATTGAAACATGGAACGCTGTGACCCACTTGTTTGTTTATAGGTGAAATATAATATGTAAAGTTTGGCCAAAATCGGTTAAACATTTGGGAGCAACATTTGCATATATATAAAAAAAATTATATCTAAATCTGAACCGATCTTACCCACTTTCACCATAGATGTTTTAGTTAGATTATTAGATATTGTGCCAATTTTAGAGAAAACCGGGTGCAATATGTGGTTTATAAAGCGGAAAATGTCAAATCGGAAGCGACATTTGTATGGGGGCTATATCTAAATCTGAACCAGTTTGCCTCAAATTAAATAGCTTCGTCCTTGATCTACAAAACTTACTTGTGCCAATTTTTGTTAAGATCGGACTATAATTGCGACCTGTAATTTGATTACAACAATAGATGGACAGACAGACGTACGTTGCTAAATCGACTCAGAAAGTGATTCTAAGCCGATCTGTATAATAAAAAACAAAGACACATATAATATGTATAAATGTAATAATATTTATTTTTTGAATTGACTTGAAGTATTATTTCGATATGTAAACGTATTGGTAGCCTTGTCTTATAAGCGTGTTTTGAAATAATAAAAATATTCTATTTAGTTATAAAATTATTTTTTCAATATTTGTATTTGTTTTGGCTTGGCTATATTAAACAATTTTATATTTTCCTGTAATATTACTGGACTTCTACGAAAGTCGACAGCCTCTGTGGAATGCAATCCATGGTGGAGGGTATATAAAGTTCGACCCGGCCGAACTTAACACCGTTTTTGCTTGTTCTAACTAAAACGAAAGTGTTTTTTTCAATAAAAAAAAGCATAAGAATGTAAAACCTAATTATGGCGAAAGCCTTTGCTTCAGAACTGCATTATTAGATTTTTGAAAAGTAATTGTCGAAAAATGTATGCCAGCAAAATACCACTGTGTGTCGGTTACAAATCCACAACTTTTTATGATTTTTCTCTCCTATTGCTGAATGAATACCGAAGAAATTGTTCGCTGAGTTGTATCGCTATTATTAAACAACAGAAAAAAACTAACAAAGCAAACGAAACGTGCAAGTGCACAGTTTATTTTATTGTTTCGGCGTGGCATTTTCCAATGAAATTCGAGATTATTAAAATCCCTCGAAATCACAAAAGTGTGAATTACACCATAAAAAGTTACGACGTTTAACCACAGAAATATATAAAAGAGGAAGTGAATATTGCTTTGAAGCCCTTTAAAGGGCTGTAATATAATTTTCACACCTGACACCACCACCTGGCACCACCTCTCGCACATTACGGCATAATCATGAGTATTTGTGGCGGGAAATTATTGTATATTCCACGAGCTAATTCAAGTTGATTTCATTCGTTTGCCATAAGAATATTCGCTCGTTAAGGTCATCTTTAGAAATAAAAAAAATGTATTTTGTAAATGCCATTTACTTGAGTGCGATTTGGCCAATCTCGTTAGGAAGCACAGCTCGGGATGGCGGAGAATACGATACTCCCATTGAATGATATTAAAATCACCTAGAAGTGATTGGTGCTTGGTATGGAATTGGAAGTACATGAACGGTTAAACTAATATCCATTTCTACACTCAGAAAAATTGTGAGTTTAAAAATAAAAATAAGCGAAAATGTCACCTTTATATGTCCTTATTAGGGGAGGGAAGGGGTTTGAAAACGCGACAACAGAGGCTATTAATCGAATCAACCTCGGACAAAATTTATATACGATCGGGCATGATATAGCAACTCAGAACAAACAAAAGTAAAAAGACGATAGAAAATGTTTTTTTGTGGTTCTAAATCTCTAGGTAATATTTAAAACTAGGGGGTGACTGGAGCAATTTTTTTTCGATCCACTTTAATAATTCATGTATTTTACAAATGAATTTAATGAAGGGAAACCAAACAAATATGTTTAAAATCCCATATCGACGATTTTGGCCCTCCATTTCCAAAAACATGCCAGTTTTTTTCCGAGTGTAACAATCACACATCTAGTGTGCGACTGTATCTCCACGTATAAGTGTGTGTGTGTTGCTGAAATACGCCACACACGTCTAGATCCTTTGACTTTTGGACATGGCCAAACTCACACGTACCTAAGTCTAACTATGTCTGTATGTATATATGTATGTGCTCCCATGCACATGGATTCTCGCCATGGTGTGTTGTTAAACCCTTGAGCATTTTGACAACATGCTTCAATGTTGCAGCTGTAGTTTGATTGTGATGCTCAGCTTTGTTTTGCTGTTGTTTGTGTTGGTGTAGCCGTTTTGTTTTTCTATGTTGCGCTTGGTCCTGTTTTCAACTCTCTCCCTCTATGAAATTATGTCTACAAAAAAGCGAAACTAAAGAACAGAAGAAGCATCACCATGGAACTACTAACTACGCAGTGCAGAGCAATGGAATAATGGGTTTGGATGCCGTTCGTGAGGAGCCAGGCGCAAAGTCTGTCTTATTTTCATCTACCTTTCAGATATACGTCACACAGTGCTGCAAGTAGTCATTTTTTTGATAGAGGCGAGTGGAATATATATGTATTTAATATAGGAGCAGTACTCGATTTATCGCCATTCCATTGTAATATTTCGATATTTCAAAGAAGTATACACACCGATTTTTTTGGATTCTAGATATAATACCTTGGTTGGTGTCATTTTTTGTAACGCTTCGAAAAATCCATTTGTATTGCGCTTCTCTACCGGTCATATTTGATTTCACAATTATACCTGGAATACTTTGGTTGGTACCATTTCTATCCCTTTTTGTCCCCCATTCGTCATCACAAGTACAAATTTCGAAAAATCCATTTATGTTACGCGTCTGCGTGGCCAGAGTAGTTTATACGCTGAATGAATTTTACGATATTTTGGTTGGTACCATTTTTATCCCTTTTTGTAAAGTAAAAAAATTGAAAAATCGATTTATGTTGCGTGGTCAGGCGAATCTACAAATTATTTTGTTTTTATGTTTTTAACATATTTTTGGTATCACATTTTTTCACCTTTTCAGATTCTGTTTCTCATACACTTTAAGAGATAGTTCTTAGGTTTATTATTAATTTATACTTAGGCCATTACAGAATTCAAAAATTTTAGTTTTTTCGTTTGCATTTTTTTTGGTGTGTAATCAATATTTGATTTGAACTGGGATATTGTCCTGGCTCAAGACCATTTTGCTTCTATATTTAATAGAATGCAAATTTATTTACAAATGGCATGGTGACATTTATTACTTGGCTGCAGACTACCACGATCATGATTTCGACCATGTCAAAAGTCTTTTCAAGTGGCTTCGCAGCGACTTTTCAACATCAAACCCGGCCTCTATAAGGAGATGATTCTCACAAACGAACGAGAAGCACAACTCACTTGCCGAATTTGCGTTAAAAAAATCGCACCAAGTAATAAAGCACACATGCCATCTTACAAGCATTTGCATTCTATTAAATATAGAAGCAAAATGGTCTTGAGCCAGGACAATATCCCAGTTCAAATCAAATATTGATTACAGACCAAAAAAATGCAAACGAAAAAACTAAAACAAATGAGCGTTGGCACGGCAGAAGTATTGCTGGGTAACTATACCTGCATATACACATACTTACATATTCAACTCAATGAGATTCTTGTAAGATGGCATGTGTGCTTTATTACTTGGTGCGATTTTTTTTTAAACGCAAATTCGGCAAGTGAGTTGTGCTTCTCGTTCGTTTGTGAGAATCATCTCCTTATAGAGGCCGGGTTTGATGTTGAAAAGTCGCTGCGAAGCCACTTGAAAAGACTTTTGACATGGTCGAAATCATGATCGTGGTAGTCTGCAGCCAAGTAATAAATGTCACCATGCCATTTGTAAATAAATTTGCATTCTATTAAATATAGAAGCAAAATGGTCTTGAGCCAGGACAATATCCCAGTTCAGAACTCAAAAATATTATCGAATTTTGGGCGATGGAATATGATTCTGAACCACTGCCTATGGCAATCTTCACATCGAAGCGTCATAAAATTGTATGAAATGCATTAAATCTGTGCATCTACGTCAACAAACACGCCTCGCTGATTCCAATGATTAATACCGGGGTCGAAACTAAATTTAAAACGATTTTAGATTGCATTCTAAATATAATAACAATTAGCGATAATTTAATTATAATTATTTTTTTTATACATTATTTGTGACAAAATACGTTTCAGATACACACTTTAGGCGTAAAGGAACACAATAGGGACAACCGAAACAATTAAAATGCAAGTATTTATGATCGTAAGTATGTATGCACGTATTTTTGGTGACATGAAAAAGCACTCTTAAGGTAGATGACCAAAAAAATATGAAAAGTGCTCCAAAATTAAAAAAAAAAACAAATTGAAATGTCCATGCCGGATTCACAGAGCAAAGGTAATACCACCAAATTTTTTGCCGTTTTTCATAAGAAATATTGGCAATTTTTGTATAAGATTTTTGTTAATTTTTAATATTATTGTCATTAAAAAAACAGATATAAAGAGGATTTTGTTTATAAAACTTAGGGAAATAACTTTTACTGTACATACAGTGCGAGCTCGATGATCGCAACTACCTTTTATCACAACTGCTCGTTGTTTGCAACCAACCAAATAAAAGCATTGGAGTCCTTATAAGCGAAACTTATGGTCTCTATTACCGCAACTTCTGTACAAAATTTGTAATGTTCTGGATAGATGAAGATTCTTTGAAATAACCCTGGACGAAGCTGAATTAGAAGGACCGCGAAACCCCACATATAATTGTCCCAGCAGACTCGGATGTGTGGAAATTTACAGCGATGCCATCGAAATGAATATCAATTCAATTGAGATCAAAAAGATATAGAACTTACAATAATGTATATTTAGTAGAATTTAGTGCAGGGTGTAAGGCTCCGACCAAATGTAGTCATTTTTACAGTTTTTTGCTTAGTTTATATCCTGCTTCATTATTGTAGATTGTTTTATGTTGAGTATACATACTACATTTACTTTTTTGTCGGAGATTCCATAAATAATTCATTTGAAAAATTGTGGTCCGCAGATTGCAAATCTAGTTACAGTATCCTTGGTTAATCAAAGTTTTCGGAAATCAAAATTCCGAAAGGTAAAGTCTCCGGCCTTTCGATAGCTTATATTTTTCAGAGTTGATATCGAATCAGGAACTATAACACATTTATAGTTGTCAGTCATTCATAGTTTCACGAAATGTCGAAAGAAATGTTGAAAAATATATTTTTAGAATTTCTGAGAGCTCATTCGAAACTTAATTATGCATATGGGGACAGAAGACGGTAATGGGTTAAAAAGAATGTAACAAATCGGTTCAGTTAGTTCAAAAGAAAAACAAGCACTCCCAGCGTATATACCTCGTTTTGATTACTAAACCCAGGTTGTTAATAGGGCGATTTTATGTAGTTCGTATAAATTATATATAGTCTCTGAGCCCTATTTGACTGGGGTCTACATCAAAACAAGGACCTATATTTATGGGGACAATATGGTACTCTTTAATAAAGAGTGATTTTTTTGAGGTTAGGATTTTCATGCATTAGTATTTGACAGATCACGTGGGATTTCAGACATGGTGTCAAAGAGAAAGTTGCTCAGTATGCTTTGACATTTCATCATGAATCGTCTTACAAACGAACAACGCTTGCAAATTATTGAATTTTATTATCAAAATGCGTGCTCTGTTAAGAAAGTTCATTGCGCGCTTCCATTTTATGGTCAGTTTAATCGACCCACTGAAGCGGCTATTCGGCTATTGTGACTAAATTTCGCACCAAATTTACATTGTTGGACATTAAACCACCAACACGCTTACGTAGAGTGCGAACTGAAGAAAATATCGCAGCTGTATCGGCCAGTGTTAATGATGACCACCAATTTTCGATTCGTCGCCGTTCGCACCAATTGGGTCTCTGTTACTCAAAAACGTGGAAATGCCAAAATTGGACTAAGCGGATGGACCACCTAAGACGCAGCCGCGGTCAACATTTAAATGAAATTATCTTCAAAAAGTAAATGTCATGGACCAATCTAACGTTTCAAATAAAGAACCGATGAGATTTTGCAAATTTTATGCGTTTTTTTTTAAAAAAAGTTATCAAGCTCTTAAAAAATCACCCTTTAGTAGGTGTTCCTATGTAAAATGTGTACTCTAGCGTAGTAATAGGATAAATTGGAGGGATATTTGTATGGAGGCTATATCTAAATCTGAACCGATTTTCTTCGAATTAAATAGCGATGGTCCCTAGTGTGTGTAGGTAGCGTATACGTGCTGTTGATTAAGGATAATATCACTCATACGCACTACAGTCGGACTGACCATTAATAGAAACAGTTCTGCAAGATATACTTTTCCTACCTAAACGGTGTTAAGGATCATTCCTAGGAAGTTCATATGTTCTAGGAAGTTTTTTAGTGAAATCTTAAGTGCATTTTTGTAGTTGATTGTTTCCTGGAATTTTGAACGGTGTGCTACCTATGGACCTGAACAGGGGAAAAGGTTAAAAATGATTTTTTTTAAGATTTTTGCGATTTTGACCTTGAAGAACTTTCTTGACCATAAACTCGAACACATCGGGTGTGAAAACTATCCCGATAAGTCCGTAGACTGAAGAAATGTATACAAATTGCATATTGGTTTAACTCTTGAAACAAGGCTTCTAAACCTTGTCTTTTTTATTGTTATATTATTTTGGTCGATATTAAAGAAAACAAGTAAGAAGGCGTTAAGTTCGGCCGGGCCGAATCTTATATACCCTCCACCACGGAGTGCATTCCACAGTATTACCAGCAGATTAAAGGATGTCGACTTTACATAGAAGTACAGTACCATATTACGAAAATTGTGATATTTTTATGCACATTTACTATAATTGTTTACTATTTCAAACTATAATGTATACATATGCGCACTGTTTGAAATCGACTACTATATATAAATAAAATGCTGTAATTGTGAAAGTGTGCCTAAATATTAGGCGATTGTCAGTCGCCATTAGAAAGAAGCATTTTCAGATACAGACAAAGTGATAAGAAAAGAATAAATTTTAATGATATCCCCATTCGCCCCATTCTCCGCCCAAATGTACAAATTTCGAAAAAAAACCCTTTTTCGAGTTTTCATAGTCAGAATGTATACACCGAATTTCATGATTTCAACTTCAGCGGTTTGGTAGGTCCCATTTTTATCCCTCTTTTTAATTATATCCCTTAAAAGTACGAATTTCGAAAAATCCCTCTATTTTATGTGTCTATGCAATTAGAGGGATGTACACACCGAAATTCATGATTCTAGCTGTTGTCGTATCATTGGTACCATATTTTATCCCGTTTTGTCCCATTTCGCCCGCTACAACGTTTATTTTCTTTGTGGTGCTTCCAAGCTACAAGAGGAATGTCCGCAACAAATTATAACTGTATGAAAATAAGAAATTTAATTAATAAGCCAAGGCTACCAATATTTGTATACTATATATATATATATATATAATGGATATAATACTTCAATTCATAAAGTATACACTAAATATTGGGGGATAGAGAGTGTATTTTCAGCTACAGTCGTTTGGTTGGTTGTATTTCCATCCTATTTTAATTTCAAAAGTATAAATTTTGAAAATACCTTATCTCTCACGTACGCAGTATAAGACAACTTCATGACTCTACCATTTTTTTTATCGTAAAAGCAACAAAATAAAGTACGAATTTGGAAAAAAATATTTTACGTGGCTATGCAGTCAGAGGAATGTATACACCGAATTAGATGATTCTATCAGCGACCATTTTGTTGGTACCATTACGACTATCTAAAATCTCTTTACTTTACGTATCTACACAATTAGAGGGATGTACACACTGAATTTCATCATTCTAGCTGTATTCGTTTAGTTGGTACTATTTTTATCCCCTGTAGCCATTGTATCCCTTGAAAGTACAAATTTGGAAAAAACGTTTTAGTTTTCGTGTCTACGCAGTCAGAGGAATGTGTACTCCGAATTTCATGATTCTAGCTGCTGTCATTTGGTAGGTACTATTTTTATCCCCTTTTTCCATTTGAACCCCAAAAAGTACGAATTTTGGAAAGTTCTTTTATTTTACGTGTCTACGCAATCAGAGGAATGTATATATCGAATTTCATTATTCTAGGTGCAGCCGTTAGGTTGGTACTATTTTTATCCCTCTATCCCCATTTAACCCCTTAAAAGTACGAATTTAGAAAAAATACTTTTATATTATGTATCTACTCTATTAGAGGTATGTACACGCCAAATTTCGTGTTTCTATCTGTTGTCGTTTGATAGGTACCATTTTTATCCCTTTTTGTACCATTTCGCCCCCTACAAATAAAAATCACTCTATGGTGCCCTTTTATGCTATAAAGGGAATGCGCATTGCAAATATTAAGTAAATACAAGCTAATATGTTCAAAAAACATGCTGAAATACTCTAAATGTTAGGGGTATTTTCAGTCCTTGTGAGGGAAAATTTTTTCCCTGTGGGCCGATTTCGTCCACTTTCAATCCCAACCGATCTACAACCATTAGACACATTTAGGAAAAATTTGAACCTCCTAGCTCATTTCGTTCGGCCGCTATCGTGCTTTCAACAGACAGACAAACAGACAGACAGACAGACGGACAGACGGACATGGCTATATCGTCTTAGAATTTTACCACGACCCAGAATATATATACTTTATGGGGTCTCCGATGAATATTTCAAGGTGTTACAAACGGAATGACAAAGTGAATATACCCCCATCCTGGAGGTGGAGGGTATAAAAATATAACAAAATTTATGATTTTGTTATGACAAATGTTGTTTTTGGTGCTGATTTGGTGCTGATTTGGCACATTATAACACCGTGAATATCTAATTCTGAAAATTTACGCGAAATATAACAAAACTACGTACTTAATTTTTCATAATCTGGTTCAGTTTTCTTTTAAAAGGACTTGAGATTTTGTGATTATTCAAAATTTAATATTTTTACTAATCCTAGAAGCGCTGTATTGGTACCAAATAAAAGAGGACACTTCGGTCAGTCTAAATAATTTTTGTCGTTTTAGGAAGTGAAACAAGAAAGTCCAAAAAAGGTTCTTTCAAATGTTGATCCTTCATTAATCTTCAAAGAAATTTTTTGAATTTTTTTTATTCAGTTCCACTGTACATATACAAAATTTTATTATTTGTTAGTTCATTTTCTAAAAAATTATATAAATTTATTTTCAAGACCCAGAATTAGTGTCGCACGGTGTAAAAAAGCTCGATCTGGCTCGCTTGCATACATAAAGGTGTCTATCAAATTTGTAATATTCCTGTAGCTGGAGGGGGTGTTTACAAAATTCCCAACAAAAAAATAGTTAATCCTTTTAGCCAGAAGTGAAGTCCTCACAATTTCCGACGTTAACTTACGTACCCTGGTACACATTTCACGTACCAAGCACCACGTACCACTACCACCGCAGTCATTAGCTGTAATGTTAGTAACATTTAAATAGAATACCCTGCCATGCACACACAGACGGACGCACACTCACCAACTCACATACATACACTCACCGCATCACACCACAATGGCAAGCAACTATTTCGTGAAAGTGTTCATTGAAGCGTCACGAAACGAGAGAAAGAGAGATGTTGTTGGCTCACTGGGATTACCGAAGTTAACAAAAGCGTAGCGTAAACCACAAAGTTTTACTTGAACATATTCGCACGGCAAACACACACATACACATATATACGAACGCAGGTTTTGTATTTGTTTAGATGGAGAGTGACCATAGTGTCTGTGGATGGTGAATCTTTTGACGTTACTTATTTGTATTCTGGCTGGATGGTGTTAAATTCGTTACATCCCTGCCCAGGGAAAAATGGGACACGTTCCAAAATACAGACACGTAAAATAAGACATTTAAAATATTTATTTTTTGCACAAAAATAGAATTCTGTGTGTGTTTTGAAACTATGTATCTGCAATGAAATCTCAAAGGATAGCACAAGGATTGCATAGGATACTCGCTCTTTGCGAGTATGACGTCACTGTGGGAGTGTTGAATAATCGAATTACTTCAGCTGCTGGACATTACTATTCGCTATGCTTTGTGTTACTTAATGCAATTGATAAATTCACCAGTTGAGCAGTTGTGTTTTTGTCACAGTAACTTTTATTGTTTACGGCGAAAAACAATTGCACAAACTTCATACGAGTTTAAGGAACAGAGTATTTAAATTAATTTTTGAAGAATTCTGATTTGAGTTCACTCTGAGAAATATTTTCATAGTCATAAAGAACAACAAGTAAGGAAAGGCTAAAGTCGGGCGGGGCCGACTATATAATACCCTACACCACTCCCTGCGCATGTACCTCGCTTTGATTACTAAACCCAGGTATTTCATGGGAGCAATTTTATGTAGTTCATACAAATTATATGAATATAATTTATATGCGATAAATTCATCTTTAGTAAAATTTAACGAATATGGTAAATAATATGGTAATTGATCCAGTTATCCGACAGACAAATACAAATTATACAGTAGTATACCAAAGTCATACCAAAATATGGACATATGGGCATCACCCAAACAATTCTCATTGCAATTCAATTCGGTTAAAAATCGAAATCGGGAAGGATTTTTGCATCCTGTAAACGTATATGTTTGAGAAAAAATGTTAAATCGGAAAGGACATTTGTATGGGGGTATATTGAAACCAGGACCGATGTGACGCGCTTTCGCCATGTCTGTTTATTGGTGAAATATAATATGTAAAATTTGGCCAAAATCGGTTAAACATTCGGGAGCAACATTTGTATGAGGGATATATCTAAATCTGAACCGATCTTACTCACTTTCATCATAGGTTGGATTATAAGAAGTTGTGCCAATTTTAAAGAAAAACGGGTACAATATGTGGATTTTAGAGCGGAACAAGTCAAATCGGGAGCGACATTTGTATGGGGGCTATATCTAAATCTGAACCGATCTTACCCATTTTTTGCATAGGTGTTTCTAGTTGGATTATAAGATGTTGTGCAAAATTTAAAGAAAACCGGGTACAATAGAACGGAAAATGACAAATCGCGAGCGACATTTGTATGGGGGCTATATCTAAATCTGAACCGATCTTACCCAATTTTTGCATACGTGTTTCTAGTTGAATTATAAGATGTTCTGCAAAATTTAAAGAAAATCGGGTACAATATGTCGTTTCTAGAACGGAAAATGTCAAATCGGGAGCGACATTTGTATGGGGGCTATATCTAAATCTGAACCGATCTTACCCAATTTTTGCATACGTGTTCCTAGTTCGATTATAAGATGTTCTGCCAAATTTAAAGAAAATCGGGTACAATATGTCGTTTCTAGAGCGGAAAATGTCAAATCGGGAGCGACATTTGTATGGGGGCTATATCTAAATCTGAACCGATCTTACCTAATTTTTGCATAGGTGTTTCTAGTTGGATTATAAGATGTTCTGCAAAATTTAAAGAAAACCGGGTACAATATGTCGTTTCTAGAACGGAAAATGTCAAATCGGGAGCGACATTTGTATGGGGGCTATATCTAAATCTGAACCGATCTTACCGAATTTTTGCATACGTGTTCCTAGTTCGATTATAAGATGTTCTGCCAAATTTAAAGAAAATCGGGTACAATATGTCGTTTCTAGAGCGGAAAATGTCAAATCGGGAGCGACATTTGTATGGGGGCTATATCTAAATCTGAACCGATCTTACCCAATTTTTGCATACGTGTTTCTATTTGGATTATAAGATGTTCTGCCAAATTTACAGAAAATCGGGTACAATATGTGGTTTCTAGAGCGGAAAATGTTAAATCGGGAGCGACATTTGTATGGGGGCTATATCTAAATCTGAACCGATCTTACCCAATTTTTGCATACGTGTTTCAAGTTGCATTATAAGATGTTCTGCCAATTTTAATGAAAATCGGGTACAATATGTGGTTTCTAAGGCGGAAAAAGTGAAATAGGGAGCGACATTTGTATGGGGGCTATATCTAAATCTGAACCGATCTTACCCGATTTCGGCATAGGTGTTTCTAGTTGGATTATAAGATGTTGTACCAAATTTAAAGAAAATTGGGTACAATATGTAGTTTCTAGAGCGGAAAATGTCAAATCGGGACCGACATTTGTTTGGGGGCTATATCTAAATCTGAACCGATTTCCTCCAAATTCAATACCAATGGTCCTTGGCCAGAAAAAATAACTTCAGCCAAGTTTCATGACAATCGGACAGCAATTGCGACCTGTAGAGTGCGAACAAGCTCAGATGGACAGCAGACGGACGGACGGACGGACGGACGGACAGACGGACAGACGGACAGACGGACAGACAGACATCGTTAAATCGACTCAGCTGGTGATTCTAAGCCGATCGGTATACTTAAAGGTGGGTCTACCTCGATTATTTCTTGGTGTTACAAACATTTGGCGCGAAACTAACTTATAATACCCTAGACCACGTAGTGGTGTAGGGTATAAAAATTGTGAACATCAAAATCTTCATGATCAAAATCTCAAATGTCGTCGAACAAATCTTATAGGCTGTAGTGTGTGTAGGTAGCGTATACGTGCTGTTGATTATGGATAATATCACTTGTACGCACTGTTGTCGGACTGACCATTAACAGAAACAGTCATGCAAGATATATTTTTATACCCTCCACCTCCAGGAAGGGGGTATACTAACTTTGTCATTCCGTTTGTAACACCTTGAAATATCGACCTGAGACCCTATAAAGTATATATATTCTTGATCGTCATAAAATTCTAAGATGATCTAGCCATGTCCGTCCGCCCGTCTGTCCGTCTGTTGAAAGCACGCTAGCATCTAAACGAAAGGAGCTAGAACGTTAAAATTTTCCATAAATGCATCTTATAGTCGTAGATCGGTTGGTATTGAAACGGGGCGAAATCGGCCCAAAGGGAAAATTTTTTCCCTCACAAGGACTAAAAATACCCATAATAATCCCTACTATTTTAGCGTATTTAAGCATGTTTTTTGAATATGTCTGCTTATATTTGCTTGATATTTGGTATGCGTATTCCCCTTATACCAAAAACGTGCACCAAAAGTGATTCTTATTTGTAGGGGGTGAAATGGGGCAAAAAGGGATACAAATGGTACATATTAAACGACAACTGCTAGAAACACGAAATTCGGTGTGTACATTCCTCTAATTGAGTAGATATATAATATAAAAGTATTTTTTCCAAATTCGTACTTTTAAGGGGTAAAATGGGAATAGAGGGATAAAAATGGTACCAACCAAACGGCTGTACCTAGAATAATGAAATTCGGTGTATACATTCCTCTGATTACATAGACAAGTAAAATACACGGATTTTTCAAATCAAATGCAAAAAGGGGATAAAAATAGTACCAATCAAATGACCGCAGATAGAGTCATGAAATTCGGAGTATACATTCCTCTGACTGTGTAGACATGGAAAATAAACTGATTTTTCGAAATTCGTACTTTTTGGGGTCAAAATAGAAAAAGGGGATAAAAATAGTACCATTCAAATGACCGCAGCTAGAGTCATGAAATTCGGAGTATACATTCCATTGACGACGTAGAAATGAAAAATAAAAGGTTTTTCCAAATTCGTAATTTCAAGGGATACAATGGATACGGAGGGATAAAAATGGTACCAACCAAACGGCTATACCTGGAATAATGAAATTCGGTACAAATGGTACCAACCAAAAGGGCGCAGCTGGAATCATGGAATTCGGTGTATACATTCGGTGTTTTTTTCCAAATTCGTACCTTTTCTTTTACGGCAAAAATTGATTGAAGTTAGGTTATTTTGCACCATGTATGAAAATGGATTTTTAAAATTTGTACTTTTGGAATTAAAATAGAATGGAAATACAACCAACTGTAGCACCCACTATCTACCACTATCTACCATTATTTATGGTATTTGAGCTTTATGAAAATATAAATATAAGAATATTTATTTTTTGATTTGAAATAAGTAATGGTTTGAAATAATTAAAATATTACATTTATTTATAAGATTATTTTTTAATATTTGTATTTGTTTTGGTTTGGCTATATTAAAAAATTATATTTTCCTGTAATATTACTGCACTTCTACGAAAACCGACAACCTCTGTGGAATCCATGGTGGAGGGTATATAAAGTTCGTCCCGGCCGAAATTAACTCCGTTTTTACTTGTTCGTACCTAAACTGTGTTAAGAATCATTCTTAGGAAGTTCATATGTTCTAGAAAGTTGTTTATTGAGATCTTAGGTACATTTTTGTAGTTAATTGTTTCTTGAATTTTGAAGAGTTTGCTACCTATGGACCTGAACAGGGAAAAAAGGTTTTAAAAAATTGAATTTTTTAAAGTTTTTTTTACGATTATGACCTTGAAGATGAAGTTTATTGATTTTATATGTTTTTCTTCTTTATGACAAGAACTAAAATATTGCCTCAGAGAGTAAATCAAAATTCCAAACTATTTGAAAGATATGAGCCTGAGAAAATGACCACTTTTTGCAAAAATGACACCGAGGCCTCAAATCTTTGGGCCTTTAATGCACAGAAAAAAGTGCATTAATTTGGGCAAAACTGGGAGATACGGGTTTTTGATCTTTTATCTCGTAGTGATGTCCATATATGGTTATATTTTTTCTTGTTGCACTGTGTTATCTATTAATACAAAATATTTTAAGAAATCGAAGATGTACTTCTTTTGATTGTTAAAAAATTGCAGGGAATTAAGAAAAAATATTAAGCTTTTTATCAATTTGGTCCTAACAGAAAAAAATTAATTTTTTAAAGTTACCATACGACAAAATTCCGGATTTACATGCATCCTAGTGTCTACAATTGCATATTTTTTGAAAATCCTTTTTAGAAGCACAAATTTGCAAAATGTCTGCACAGTCGGGAAACCTAAGGAAAATTTCTGTTCCGTTTCACTTGGAAGTAGTCGGCTGTATATTTATACGCTACACCACCTTTTTGGCCGATAGATTTTGATTCTGAACCGCTGCGCGTCTGTTTAACAGACTGTTCCTTTTTCACTTGCTATCCTTTCAAAATGGGTTTCCTTTTCGGTCGGTCTAAATGAAATGCTATAAGACGCAGATTGAATGTGTTTGTCTTCCCATATACGAGTAAGAACCAATGACCAATTTCATATCGGGTGGCATAAAAGCTTTCGCGTTTCCGGTTTATTTTCCGAATTTTTTGTGCGTAGAAAAGTCTTTGGTTCTCTATTGAAAACGTCACAATATTTTTTCAGTCATCATTTACATCTTCTTCAAATTTATATGAACTTTAAAATACATCGGGGTGGTGTTTTCAAGCCTTTGCCATCGGCAGGGCGTGTTAATTGTAACAATGCATGAAATTGGGTTCTTGTCTCGGCTACAGCTGCCTGTTGTGATGATGATGTGGCACGATTTTATCACTCACTTCGGATGAATAAGCGTGTCTGCGGTTTTCTAGTCTGGGCGAGAGATTATATTTAATGATGTGTTGTGATGGAGTGATGCGGCGAAGACGTGACATGTGATATGCTGATGATGGCAAATTTATGCTGTCGGTCTTTGTCTTCCGTTCGGATATATGCATCTCTCTGTACACAAGTAGGAGAGTATGTATTAAAAAGAATTATTTGTATTAAAGTTTTCGTTTTGTTTTTGTTTTTGATGTTTGTGGCTTACATAAATCGTTTGTTAGCTATTGTGTGGAATGACAGCACGTTCAAGGTTTGCAGAGAAGACATACTTGTCTTGACAAGCAAATGTTTGTTAGCAGAAGCAAAGAGCAAAATTATGAATATAAAATGCGAAGAAAAAAGACTTGAATAATTTATGGGTTTCAGAACGAGTATAGGGTGTGTGTCATCGAGTCTATCATGTTGAGAAAGGTTACTTTTTATACATGGCGCCCGAAGGATTTCTTCTTCTTTTTATGGCATTATGTGAGTGTGTAGTTTGTTTCAGAATAATTTTTGGATTGGTTTTTGTGCAGTGAAGTTGTATCCCAGCTTAATATAATCCAGTAGATACTCCATTGAACAGTGGGGGGAATTGGAATAAGTAAGATGTGAGTGAAGATAAATTCCGAATTTAAGTAGCAGAGACACAAACCACTGTTAACACTGTCGGCTGTTAATGGTTTAACAGAGCTATGTTAAGCCGTTAACAGGGAAATGTGTGAAGATAAATTCGGAATTTAAGTTGCAAAAACAAAAAACCTGTATACACCAAAATTCTGGTGTATGATTTGTGCGTCCATTGTGGCCAAATGGAGATACTTTAGTTGATGGGACTACCATCAAATTAAAGGTAATTCCGTCTAGTTTCACCGTGTAAAGGCCAAAGTTCTGAAAAAATCTTCAAAATATCAATTTTTAGCCAAAAACCTCAAAAATTTCTGGAGAGGATGACTAGTGCGTCCATTGTGGCCAAATGGAGATACTTTAGTTGATGGGACTACCATCAAATTAAAGGTAATTCCGTCTAGTTTCACCGTGTAAAGGCCAAAGTTCTGAAAAAATCTTCAAAATATCAATTTTTAGCCAAAAACCTCAAAAATTTCTGGAGAGGATGACTAGTGCGTCCATTGTGGCCAAATGAAGATACTTTAGTTGATGGGACTACCATCAAATTAAAGGTAATTCCGTCTAGTTTCACCGTGTAAAGGCCAAAGTTCTGAAAAAATCTTCAAAATATCAATTTTTAGCCAAAAACCTCAAAAATTTCTGGAGAGGATGACTAGTGCGTCCATTGTGGCCAAATGGAGATACTTTAGTTGATGGGACTACCATCAAATTAAAGGTAATTCCGTCTAGTTTCACCGTGTAAAGGCCAAAGTTCTGAAAAAATCTTCAAAATATCAATTTTTAGCCAAAAACCTCAAAAATTTCTGGAGAGGATGACTAGTGCGTCCATTGTGGCCAAATGGAGATACTTTAGTTGATGGGACTACCATCAAATTAAAGGTAATTCCGTCTAGTTTCACCGTGTAAAGGCCAAAGTTCTGAAAAAATCTTCAAAATATCAATTTTTAGCCAAAAACCTCAAAAATTTCTGGAGAGGATGACTAGTGCGTCCATTGTGGCCAAATGGAGATACTTTAGTTGATGGGACTACCATCAAATTAAAGGTAATTCCGTCTAGTTTCACCGTGTAAAGGCCAAAGTTCTGAAAAAATCTTCAAAATATCAATTTTTAGCCAAAAACCTCAAAAATTTCTGGAGAGGATGACTAGTGCGTCCATTGTGGCCAAATGAAGATACTTTAGTTGATGGGACTACCATCAAATTAAAGGTAATTCCGTCTAGTTTCACCGTGTAAAGGCCAAAGTTCTGAAAAAATCTTCAAAATATCAATTTTTAGCCAAAAACCTCAAAAATTTCTGGAGAGGATGACTAGTGCGTCCATTGTGGCCAAATGGAGATACTTTAGTTGATGGGACTACCATCAAATTAAAGGTAATTCCGTATAGTTTCACCGTGTAAAGGCCAAAGTTCTGAAAAAATCTTCAAAATATCAATTTTTAGCCAAAAACCTCAAAAATTTCTGGAGAGGATGACTAGTGCGTCCATTGTGGCCAAATGGAGATACTTTAGTTGATGGGACTACCATCAAATTAAAGGTAATTCCGTCTAGTTTTCACCGTGTTAAGGCCAAAGTTCTGAAAAAATCTTCAAAATATCGATTTTTAGCCAAAACCTTCCAAAATTTCTGGAGAGGATGACTAGTGCGTCCATTGTGGCCAAATGGAGATACTTTAGTTGATGGGACTACCATCAAATTAAAGGTAATTCCGTCTAGTTTCACCGTGTAAAGGCAAAGTTTCGAAAAAATCTTCAAAATATCAATTTTTAGCCAAAAACCTCAAAAATTTCTGGAGAGGATGACTAGTGCGTCCATTGTGGCCAAATGGAGATACTTTAGTTGATGGGACTACCATCAAATTAAAGGTAATTCCGTCTAGTTTCACCGTGTAACCGTTCAAAATTTCTGGAGAGGATGACTAGTGCGTCCATTGTGGCCAAATGGAGATACTTTAGTTGATGGGACTACCATCAAATTAAAGGTAATTCCGTCTAGTTTCACCGTGTAAAGGCCAAAGTTCTGAAAAAATCTTCAAAATATCAATTTTTAGCCAAAACCTCAAAATTTCTGGAGAGGATGACTAGTGCGTCCATTGTGGCCAAATGGAGATACTTTAGTTGATGGGACTACCATCAAATTAAAGGTAATTCCGTCTAGTTTCACCGTGTTAAGGCCAAAGTTCTGAAGAAAAAATCTTCAAAATATCAATTTTTAGCCAAAAACCTCAAAAATTTCTGGAGAGGATGACTAGTGCGTCCATTGTGGCCAAATGGAGATACTTTAGTTGATGGGACTACCATCAAATTAAAGGTAATTCCGTCTAGTTTCACCGTGTTAAGGCCAAAGTTCTGAAAAAATCTTCAAAATATCGATTTTTAGCCAAAAACCTTCCAAAATTTCTGGAGAGGATGACTAGTGCGTCCATTGTGGCCAAATGGAGATACTTTAGTTGATGGGACTACCATCAAATTAAAGGTAATTCCGTCTAGTTTCACCGTGTAAAGGCCAAAGTTTCGAAAAAATCTTCAAAATATCAATTTTTAGCCAAAAACCTCAAAAATTTCTGGAGAGGATGACTAGTGCGTCCATTGTGGCCAAATGGAGATACTTTAGTTGATGGGACTACCATCAAATTAAAGGTAATTCCGTCTAGTTTCACCGTGTAAAGGCCAAAGTTCTGAAAAAATCTTCAAAATATCAATTTTTAGCCAAAAACCTCAAAAATTTCTGGAGAGGATGACTAGTGCGTCCATTGTGGCCAAATGGAGATACTTTAGTTGATGGGACTACCATCAAATTAAAGGTAATTCCGTCTAGTTTCACCGTGTAAAGGCCAAAGTTCTGAAAAAATCTTCAAAATATCGATTTTTAGCCAAAAACCTTCCAAAATTTCTGGAGAGGATGACTAGTGCGTCCATTGTGGCCAAATGGAGATACTTTAGTTGATGGGACTACCATCAAATTAAAGGTAATTCCGTCTAGTTTCACCGTGTAAAGGCCAAAGTTCTGAAAAAATCTTCAAAATATCAATTTTTAGCCAAAAACCTCAAAAATGTCTGGAGAGGATGACTAGTGCGTCCATTGTGGCCAAACGGAGATACTTTAGTTGATGGGACTACCATCAAATTAAAGGTAATTCCGTCTAGTTTCACCGCGTAAAGGCCAAAGTTCCGAAAAAATCTTCAAAATATCAATTTTTAGCCAAAAACCTCAAAAATTTCTGGAGAGGATGACTAGTGCGTCCATTGTGGCCAAATGGAGATACTTTAGTTGATGGGACTACCATCAAATTAAAGGTAATTCCGTCTAGTTTCACCGTGTAAAGGCCAAAGTTCTGAAAAAATCTTCAAAATATCAATTTTTAGCCAAAAACCTCAAAAATTTCTGGAGAGGATGACTAGTGCGTCCATTTTGGCCAAATGGAGATACTTTAGTTGATGGGACTACCATCAAATTAAAGGTAATTCCGTCTAGTTTCACCGTGTAAAGGCCAAAGTTCTGAAAAAATCTTCAAAATATCAATTTTTAGCCAAAAACCTCAAAAATTTCTGGAGAGGATGACTAGTGCGTCCATTGTGGCCAAATGGAGATACTTTAGTTGATGGGACTACCATCAAATTAAAGGTAATTCCGTCTAGTTTCACCGTGTAAAGGCCAAAGTTCTGAAAAAATCTTCAAAATATCAATTTTTAGCCAAAAACCTCAAAAATTTCTGGAGAGGATGACTAGTGCGTCCATTTTGGCCAAATGGAGATACTTTAGTTGATGGGACTACCATCAAATTAAAGGTAATTCCGTCTAGTTTCACCGTGTAAAGGCCAAAGTTCTGAAAAAATCTTCAAAATATCAATTTTTAGCCAAAAACCTCAAAAATTTCTGGAGAGGATGACTAGTGCGTCCATTGTGGCCAAATGGAGATACTTTAGTTGATGGGACTACCATCAAATTAAAGGTAATTCCGTCTAGTTTCACCGTGTAAAGGCCAAAGTTCTGAAAAAATCTTCAAAATATCAATTTTTAGCCAAAAACCTCAAAAATTTCTGGAGAGGATGACTAGTGCGTCCATTGTGGCCAAATGGAGATACTTTAGTTGATGGGACTACCATCAAATTAAAGGTAATTCCGTCTAGTTTCACCGTGTAAAGGCCAAAGTTCTGAAAAAATCTTCAAAATATCGATTTTTAGCCAAAAACCTCCCAAAATTTCTGGAGAGGATGACTAGTGCGTCCATTGTGGCCAAATGGAGATACTTTAGTTGATGGGACTACCATCAAATTAAAGGTAATTCCGTCTAGTTTCACCGTGTAAAGGCCAAAGTTCTGAAAAAATCTTCAAAATATCAATTTTAGCCAAAAACCTCCCAAAATTTTTGGAGAGGATGACTAGTGCGTCCATTGTGGCCAGATGGAGATACTTTAGTTGATGGGACTACCATCAAATTAAAGGTAATTCCGTCTAGTTTCACCGTGTAAAGGCCAAAGTTCTGAAAAAATCTTCAAAATATCAATTTTTAGCCAAAAACCTCAAAAATTTCTGGAGAGGATGACTAGTGCGTCCATTGTGGCCAAATGGAGATACTTTAGTTGATGGGACTACCATCAAATTAAAGGTAATTCCGTCTAGTTTCACCGTGTAAAGGCCAAAGTTCTGAAAAAATCTTCAAAATATCAATTTTTAGCCAAAAACCTCCAAAAATTTCTGGAGAGGATGACTAGTGCGTCCATTGTGGCCAAATGGAGATACTTTAGTTGATGGGACTACCATCAAATTAAAGGTAATTCCGTCTAGTTTCACCGTGTAAAGGCCAAAGTTCTGAAAAAATCTTCAAAATATCGATTTTTAGCCAAAAACCTTCCAAAATTTCTGGAGAGGATGACTAGTGCGTCCATTGTGGCCAAATGGAGATACTTTAGTTGATGGGACTACCATCAAATTAAAGGTAATTCCGTCTAGTTTCACCGTGTAAAGGCCAAAGTTTCGAAAAAATCTTCAAAATATCAATTTTTAGCCAAAAACCTCAAAAATTTCTGGAGAGGATGACTAGTGCGTCCATTGTGGCCAAATGGAGATACTTTAGTTGATGGGACTACCATCAAATTAAAGGTAATTCCGTCTAGTTTCACCGCGTAAAGGCCAAAGTTCCGAAAAAATCTTCAAAATATCAATTTTTAGCCAAAAACCTCAAAAATTTCTGGAGAGGATGACTAGTGCGTCCATTGTGGCCAAATGGAGATACTTTAGTTGATGGGACTACCATCAAATTAAAGGTAATTCCGTCTAGTTTCACCGTGTAAAGGCCAAAGTTCTGAAAAAATCTTCAAAATATCAATTTTTAGCCAAAAACCTCAAAAATTTCTGGAGAGGATGACTAGTGCGTCCATTGTGGCCAAATGGAGATACTTTAGTTGATTGGACTACCATCAAATTAAAGGTAATTCCGTCTAGTTTCACCGTGTAAAGGCCAAAGTTCTGAAAAAATCTTCAAAATATCGATTTTAGCCAAAAACCTCAAAATTTCTGGAGAGGATGACTAGTGCGTCCATTGTGGCCAAATGGAGATACTTTAGTTGATGGGACTACCATCAAATTAAAGGTAATTCCGTCTAGTTTCACTGTGTAAAGGCCAAAGTTCTGAAAAAATCTTCAAAATATCAATTTTAGCCAAAAACCTCCCAAAATTTTTGGAGAGGATGACTAGTGCGTCCATTGTGGCCAGATGGAGATACTTTAGTTGATGGGACTACCATCAAATTAAAGGTAATTCCGTCTAGTTTCACCGTGTAAAGGCCAAAGTTCTGAAAAAATCTTCAAAATATCGATTTTTAGCCAAAAACCTCCCAAAATTTCCCAAAATTTTTGGAGAGGATGACTAGTGCGTCCATTGTGGCCAGATGGAGATACTTTAGTTGATGGGACTACCATCAAATTAAAGGTAATTCCGTCTAGTTTCACCGTGTAAAGGCCAAAGTTCTGAAAAAATCTTCAAAATATCAATTTTTAGCCAAAAACCTCAAAAATTTCTGGAGAGGATGACTAGTGCGTCCATTGTGGCCAAATGGAGATACTTTAGTTGATGGGACTACCATCAAATTAAAGGTAATTCCGTCTAGTTTCACCGTGTAAAGGCCAAAGTTCTGAAAAAATCTTCAAAATATCAATTTTTAGCCAAAAACCTCAAAAATTTCTGGAGAGGATGACTAGTGCGTCCATTGTGGCCAAATGGAGATACTTTAGTTGATGGGACTACCATCAAATTAAAGGTAATTCCGTCTAGTTTCACCGTGTAAAGGCCAAAGTTCTGAAAAAATCTTCAAAATATCGATTTTTAGCCAAAAACCTCCCAAAATTTCTGGAGAGGATGACTAGTGCGTCCATTGTGGCCAAATGGAGATACTTTAGTTGATGGGACTACCATCAAATTAAAGGTAATTCCGTCTAGTTTCACCGTGTAAAGGCCAAAGTTCTGAAAAAATCTTCAAAATATCAATTTTAGCCAAAAACCTCCCAAAATTTTTGGAGAGGATGACTAGTGCGTCCATTGTGGCCAGATGGAGATACTTTAGTTGATGGGACTACCATCAAATTAAAGGTAATTCCGTCTAGTTTCACCGTGTAAAGGCCAAAGTTCTGAAAAAATCTTCAAAATATCAATTTTTAGCCAAAAACCTCAAAAATTTCTGGAGAGGATGACTAGTGCGTCCATTGTGGCCAAATGGAGATACTTTAGTTGATGGGACTACCATCAAATTAAAGGTAATTCCGTCTAGTTTCACCGTGTAAAGGCCAAAGTTCTGAAAAAATCTTCAAAATATCAATTTTTAGCCAAAAACCTCCAAAAATTTCTGGAGAGGATGACTAGTGCGTCCATTGTGGCCAAATGGAGATACTTTAGTTGATGGGACTACCATCAAATTAAAGGTAATTCCGTCTAGTTTCACCGTGTAAAGGCCAAAGTTCTGAAAAAATCTTCAAAATATCGATTTTTAGCCAAAAACCTTCCAAAATTTCTGGAGAGGATGACTAGTGCGTCCATTGTGGCCAAATGGAGATACTTTAGTTGATGGGACTACCATCAAATTAAAGGTAATTCCGTCTAGTTTCACCGTGTAAAGGCCAAAGTTTCGAAAAAATCTTCAAAATATCAATTTTTAGCCAAAAACCTCAAAAATTTCTGGAGAGGATGACTAGTGCGTCCATTGTGGCCAAATGGAGATACTTTAGTTGATGGGACTACCATCAAATTAAAGGTAATTCCGTCTAGTTTCACCGCGTAAAGGCCAAAGTTCCGAAAAAATCTTCAAAATATCAATTTTTAGCCAAAAACCTCAAAAATTTCTGGAGAGGATGACTAGTGCGTCCATTGTGGCCAAATGGAGATACTTTAGTTGATGGGACTACCATCAAATTAAAGGTAATTCCGTCTAGTTTCACCGTGTAAAGGCCAAAGTTCTGAAAAAATCTTCAAAATATCAATTTTTAGCCAAAAACCTCAAAAATTTCTGGAGAGGATGACTAGTGCGTCCATTGTGGCCAAATGGAGATACTTTAGTTGATTGGACTACCATCAAATTAAAGGTAATTCCGTCTAGTTTCACCGTGTAAAGGCCAAAGTTCTGAAAAAATCTTCAAAATATCGATTTTTAGCCAAAAACCTCAAAAATTTCTGGAGAGGATGACTAGTGCGTCCATTGTGGCCAAATGGAGATACTTTAGTTGATGGGACTACCATCAAATTAAAGGTAATTCCGTCTAGTTTCACTGTGTAAAGGCCAAAGTTCTGAAAAAATCTTCAAAATATCAATTTTAGCCAAAAACCTCCCAAAATTTTTGGAGAGGATGACTAGTGCGTCCATTGTGGCCAGATGGAGATACTTTAGTTGATGGGACTACCATCAAATTAAAGGTAATTCCGTCTAGTTTCACCGTGTAAAGGCCAAAGTTCTGAAAAAATCTTCAAAATATCGATTTTTAGCCAAAAACCTCCCAAAATTTCTGGAGAGGATGACTAGTGCGTCCATTGTGGCCAAATGGAGATACTTTAGTTGATGGGACTACCATCAAATTAAAGGTAATTCCGTCTAGTTTCACCGTGTAAAGGCCAAAGTTCTGAAAAAATCTTCAAAATATCAATTTTTAGCCAAAAACCTCCCAAAATTTCTGGAGAGGATGACTAGTGCGTCCATTGTGGCCAAATGGAGATACTTTAGTTGATGGGACTACCATCAAATTAAAGGTAATTCCGTCTAGTTTCACCGTGTAAAGGCCAAAGTTCTGAAAAAATCTTCAAAATATCAATTTTAGCCAAAAACCTCCCAAAATTTTTGGAGAGGATGACTAGTGCGTCCATTGTGGCCAGATGGAGATACTTTAGTTGATGGGACTACCATCAAATTAAAGGTAATTCCGTCTAGTTTCACCGTGTAAAGGCCAAAGTTCTGAAAAAATCTTCAAAATATCAATTTTTAGCCAAAAACCTTCCAAAATTTCTGGAGAGGATGACTAGTGCGTCCATTGTGGCCAAATGGAGATACTTTAGTTGATGGGACTACCATCAAATTAAAGGTAATTCCGTCTAGTTTCACCGTGTAAAGGCCAAAGTTTCGAAAAAATCTTCAAAATATCAATTTTTAGCCAAAAACCTCAAAAATTTCTGGAGAGGATGACTAGTGCGTCCATTGTGGCCAAATGGAGATACTTTAGTTGATGGGACTACCATCAAATTAAAGGTAATTCCGTCTAGTTTCACCGCGTAAAGGCCAAAGTTCTGAAAAAATCTTCAAAATATCGATTTTTAGCCAAAAACCTTCCAAAATTTCTGGAGAGGATGACTAGTGCGTCCATTGTGGCCAAATGGAGATACTTTAGTTGATGGGACTACCATCAAATTAAAGGTAATTCCGTCTAGTTTCACCGTGTAAAGGCCAAAGTTTCGAAAAAATCTTCAAAATATCAATTTTTAGCCAAAAACCTCAAAAATTTCTGGAGAGGATGACTAGTGCGTCCATTGTGGCCAAATGGAGATACTTTAGTTGATGGGACTACCATCAAATTAAAGGTAATTCCGTCTAGTTTCACCGCGTAAAGGCCAAAGTTCTGAAAAAATCTTCAAAATATCGATTTTTAGCCAAAAACCTTCCAAAATTTCTGGAGAGGATGACTAGTGCGTCCATTGTGGCCAAATGGAGATACTTTAGTTG